>JBBBDQ010001325.1:2717500-2832500 GCA_037127315.1 Ascarosepion bandense
AGCTAATTTAAATTGATTTTTACTGTAAATGCCTTCATAAAAATAAATGTAAATTATTCACTAAATAAAATTTGAACTTACCCCATTCTAATTTACCTGCAAGTTTACTATCATTCTGTTTTGATAATTTTTGAAGAAATTAGGGTCAAATATTTTACTTATTTAGGGAATTAATGTTGATGCTGTTTTATGTATTTGCTATACAAGCCTCTATATGTGTATAATTGCAATATATGTGCGTAAGTGTGTAGTATAGAAATATGTGCGTGTGTGTATGAGAATTGTTTGTTAGCATGTGAGCTTATGTGCATATAAGTTTGTGTGTATATGTGTTCTATATGCGTGTGGGTGTGTTCGTATATATATATATATATATATATATATATATACGAACACACATAAATATATATATATATGTGTGTGTGTGTGTGTGTGTGTGTGTGTGTGTGTGTGTGTGTGTAGCTGTATCACACTCATCAATACGGTTAGACATCCATTTGCTTTTAACCCAGGATTGAAACCCGACCGAATTGGCGTCAGTCGGTGATTCTACCTCTGAGCTATTAAGGCAGACTTTTTAGCGTATTATGTATCATACGCCAGTAGCCAGAATGCTCTAATTCATTACTGAATAAGCGATGCTAGACTAACTACTGTTTTTTTAAAGTCTACCATTTTTCCAGAGTGCTTAATCAGGGTGTGAGAGCGTAAATAGGCATCCGTGTATATATATATATATATATATATATATATATATATATATATATATATATATATATAGTTAGATGTCTGGGTATGTATGTTGATTTTGCGGTTGACATTTTCCCCAAAACGCTACACTTGACCGATGAAAAGTTTACTTTCCCTCCCCTACCACTTACGACCTCAACTTTAAAAAACCCAGAGAAAAAATGTTTTCTGGTTCATGGATCTTGACGTCCAGTTTCTTTTTAATATTCTGCTTAAAATTAAACCATTTGTAATTTGCGGACTGATGAGACAGGTGCCCAAAACTTACCCGTCGAGAGAGATTATTGTTTACAAAAGTTTTAAACGATACACTGAGTTTTTCATTTATGTATATCATATTGCTCTGGATAGTGCACAATGGCCTCTGTGCGTGGATTATCTCTTTAATAATTTGTATGAAACAGATCTATCTGGATTATCCTCTCTGTTTACGGATGTTTTAAAAATCGTTTTAACCCAAGCAAGGTGGTACCACCACTGATGCGCAAGGGGCTACATAAGAAAGTAAAATTTTAGGCAGCAGGAGAGTGAAGAGAAAGATGAACCAGTTACAGAGGGTGTCAGAGAAGGGGCAAGAGAAGGATGGGAACACAGAGGTGAAGACAGTTGCGAAGGTAGAGAGAAAGGAAAATAATAAAATACATGGGGTGATGTAGAAAAAACTGGAGTCAAGTTGATAATAGATGGGAAGTGACATTGTATTTAATTTCCTGGAGGTTGTAGCCGTTAGGAAAGCAAGTATACGGAAGAGAGTTCCACAGGCGGGAAGTGCGAGAAAAGAAGCTGAGGAGTAACATTGTCGGCTACATTTGGTAGATTTAACTATAAAAGGGTGGGACCTTGTTGCCACTCTGGTTACTCGAGTAACTACTTGTGGAGGAGGCACCAGTAACTTAAGTTCGTCGGAGCAGAAGCCATGAAAATATTTGTAGAAGAGACGGAGGGAAACCACATTCCACCGGTGAGAACGTGGCTGGAGTCGAGCTGCCAGGTCTAGACTGATCAAGCTACACTTGCATAGAGAATGAGAACATGATACAAATATTAAAAAGGCACAACCAGAAAACAAATATCCCGCACAAATTAAAACCTTGTGTAAGAGCAAAAAAAAAAAAAAAAAAAAAAACAATAAAAAACGAATGTCCCTTAAACGGCAATTGTTTTCAGAAAAATATAATGTGACAAATCACTGTAAAATCAGCAGATAACGAAGAAACATATACATAAAGTTAACTGAAGAACTCTGCAAAGAAAAAAAATGCGCGCAAAACATCCTTTACAAATAGTAATATGTAAAAAGCACAATGCTTTCTAAACATATATGGGAGATTAAAAACAAAAACTAAATCACATCAAAAATATAATGGGAAATAAAGAAAGCAGCATCAGCTCATAACAATAAATCCCAAAAGTGCAAACTCTGAAAGAGAAAAATTGCTATAATTAATATCTTATCCTAACACAAATTATTAAATAAACGATAAGAACTCATCTCAAAATGCACAAATAAAGTTACATTTTATTGGGTTACTTAAATTTCGAAAACTGAAAATGAACAAACAAAAACAAAAATAAATAAAATAATATAAACAAATATAAGTAAAATAAATTAATCCAAACTAATAAATAAGTAAATAAATTAAGTAAATAATAAACAAATTAAGAATGCACGAACGCACACATAAACACAAGTAAATGTAATAAAAACCAACTGTACAATAATATTACATTACAACTTCGGAGTATCCTGCATTTCTTCTGCGTGTTTTCCTTGTTTACGTTGGTGAATGCCTCCATAATCCTTGCCTTCAGTTCATTTTTGGTGTTACAAATACTTTAGTCGGTTCCTCGCACAACTTCCCTCTGCACATAATATTCAAGGGGGTTGCAGTCTATGGAGTTAGGTGGTCAAATGTTGCATAAATTATCTAAGAGCCACTACTGAGTTCTCCTGTTTTGGGGGACGCTAAAGAGTCCTAATGCCAGATATGCAATCTTCCAGAAGGCACCCTGTTGACCTAGGGCTGAACTACCTCTTCACTATCCTCAGATCGACATTCAAACACTTTGAAATATTAGGATTGATGCTTCCGGTGCGAATGCCACTCAGTCCAGTATGTCGTTTCCAAATTCCTGGCGGAGTGAATTGCATTACGAGGCTCTTTTTTCCAAATACGGTGCCCAACTAACCCTAGTATAACCGGTACAATCGACAAAATAAGACAAACAACGTGCATGCGCAAAATTTAAAGGATAAAACGGCAATATTTACCTATCGCACCCTTTATATGTATAAGTTCCATCAAGTTAATTATTTAGTATATTATTTAGGATTAAAAATAGAACGTCGATTTTTGAAGTTTAAACGTGGTAGACATTTAAAAGTATCTACACGACTATATTTTTTTATAGCTATATTGCCTTGATTTTTACTGTGTAACCCATCCACGTTATTTATCAGCAATAATTTTTATTGTATTTTATTACATCTTAATTATCGACATTCAAATACTCCGAAATGTTAGTATTGGAGATTCCGGCATGAATGCCAATTAGTCCAGCATGTCGTTTCCAAATTTCTGAATAGTAAAAAAAAAAACAAAAAAAAAAAACCTGAATAAAAGTAAATATAGGGTGCGATTAATAAATTGACGTCTAAATTCCGCAAAAATTGTAATCACATTGACATGTCATTTTAACAGATACATTTGCCAACATTACACAAAAATCTTGGAATCTTAAAAAGTAAATTTATCCAATAAAATCACCTTTGGCTTCAACCAAAGCTTGCAGATGACTTTGAAATCTACTGCAACTCTTCTGGACGGTCTCCTTGTTTAAGTTGGTGAATGTTGCTATAATCGTTGCATTCAGTTTATCTTTGGTTCAACAAGGAGTTTTGTTGGTCTCTTGCTCAACTGTGCCCCACACAGAATAATCAAGGTGGGGTTGCAGTCTGGGGAGTGATGGTACCAGATATAAGAGGTGATGTGGTCGGAAAAATTGTTTGATAGCTAACACTCGTTTCTCCTGCTTGTGTGATATGGTTCAGAATCCTGTTACCAGGTCTTCTAATAGCCAACTTGACCAAAGGTAGCACTACATCCTCAAGCCACTTGAGTCTGAAGTCCTGTGGGAAGACGATGGAAGCGTAACGTCTCCATCACTAGTGATAACTCAAAACACCTTCGTAATTACCACAAAACTGATTCATCTCTTTCTCAATCCTCTGTACTGTCCTTAGATTGATACTCAAACACTCGTATCGAGCTTCCGGTGCGAATGCCAAGTAGTACAGTGTGTTGTTTTCAACTTTCTGAGGAAAGGGAATTGCATCATGGTGCTCTTTTTATCCCAGACCGTGCCCAATTGACCCTACTATACTGTGCAGTAGATAAAATTTATCCAAAATAGAATTTTTTTATATGTTAAATTCCATTTTGGATAATTTTCACGTTCTAATGAACGCTAGCAATTTGTCAACCGTTATATTTGAAGCAGGGAAACTGTACAGTAGTTTTTAGCAACACAGTTTTCTGGTTACATTTGTTACCATAACTCACTCCTCTTAAGATGATCTCAGAAAGCGGTTGAAAGTACTTGGGTACCTTAAGAAATTAATAAAAATAACATCTATCAAAGTTACAGCTCATTTCTGACATCTTTTGATTGAAATACGCGAAAGATTATCTGTGATTATTAACGAATTTTATTAAAAATAAGCAAACATAGTGTTTGCAAGTTATTTAACCTGCCATGTCTAAAGGAAAATTTGCTGCCTAAATACACAAATGTATATATATATATATATATATATATATATATATATACATATATTATATATAATGCCTGCCACGCTGCTTGTTCGTGTTACCTTTAAGCAACCTCTAGGCCAGCTATATTTAGATATATTCAAGCCAATTTTATTAAAATTAATGTACAAGATCTTTTTAGTTTTTCGTCGTTATATTTTTACAACTTCTGTATAAGCTCTCGCACAACCAATACAAAGAAATGAAGAATGTGTATCAAATTCATGGTGTTTTTGTTCAAACACTTTAATTATATCGACCACATTAAGCTTTTTAATATATAACTAGTTCTACAGTTCTTTTAATAAGAAATTACCGATAACAGACTTTTAGCAAACAACTAAATTTTCTCTAAATATTTAAGGCAAGCTATCTTTCATAAGATGTGCGTTGTGGTACAGTGAATATCGGCTCGGAACGAGAAACCGGGGAACCGAGTTCGAATTCCAGCTGAATCCATTGTATTCACTTACGCGCAAATACCCTTGGGAAAGGTATTAATGGGTCTATTCCTTCCAGTTATGGGTTAAATATGGGTTAAATAGCAAGGCAGATTGGGTTCTATAGCCTTGGTCTGCAACCAGTCTACCGCAGAACGTAATGGCAACCTACTGCAGGATAATCTTCTGCCCAGTCAGTCATGTCTCTTTCGAGACATGATCGCCCAAGCGTGTATCACATATGGCACTTAACTGACTGATCTTTCAAAAAAGTAAGGACGGCTTACACATTTTATTAATTAATTGGGACTCCGTGTCTTTCAGTAAATATATTATGGCTATGAAGATATTAATGAATAATTAAAACTGTGGGCTTTGTAGGCAATAAATAAATAGGTTTAGCAGTGTCTTAATAAAATAATCAAGGTTAAATGCTTATTAAATAATAAAGCTATGTAGCTTTAAATTTTATAAGGGCTACGAGCATTTAAATAAATAATTAGCTTTATTAGTGTCTTAATAAGTTAATCAAGGTTAAGTGCTTAATAAATAATAAAGCTGCGCATCTTGAAATTTTATTAGCGCTACGAGCATTTAAATAAATAATTAGGTTTATTAGTGTCTTAATAAATTAATCAAGGTTAAGTGCTTAATAAATAATAAAGCTGCGCATCTTGAAATTTTATTAGGGCTACGAGCATTTAAATAAATAATTAGGTTTATTAGTGTCTTAATAAATTAATCAAGGTTAAGTGCTTAATAAATCATAAAGCTGCGCATCTTTAAATTTTATTAGGGCTACGAGCATTTAAATAAATAATTAGGTTTATTAGTGTCTTAATAAATTAATCAAGGTTAAGTGCTTTATAAATAATAAAGCTGCGCATCTTTAAATTTTATTAGGGCTACGAGCATTTAAATAAATAATTAGGTTTATTAGTGTCTTAATAAATTAATCAAGGTTAAGTGCTTAATAAATAATAAAGCTGCGCATATTTAAATTTTATTAGGGCTACGAGCATTTAAATAAATAATTAGGTTTATTCGTGTCTTAATAAATTAATCAAGGTTAATTGCTTAATAAATAATAAAGCAGCGCATCTTTAAATTTTATTAGGGCTACGAGCATTTAAATAAATAATTAGGTTTATTCGTGTCTTAATAAATTAATCAAGATTAAGTGCTTAATAAATAATAAAGCTGCGCATCTTTAAATTTTATTAGGGCTACGAGCATTTAAATAAATAATTAGGTTTATTAGTGTCTTAATAAATTAATCAAGATTAAGTGCTTAATAAATAATAAAGCTGCGCATCTTTAAATTTTATTAGCGCTACGAGCATTTAAATAAATAATTAGGTTTATTCGTGTCTTAATAAATTAATCAAGGTTAATTGCTTAATAAATAATAAAGCAGCGCATCTTTAAATTTTATTAGGGCTACGAGCATTTAAATAAATAATTAGGTTTATTCGTGTCTTAATAAATTAATCAAGATTAAGTGCTTAATAAATAATAAAGCTGCGCATCTTTAAATTTTATTAGGGCTACGAGCATTTAAATAAATAATTAGGTTTATTAGTGTCTTAATAAATTAATCAAGATTAAGTGCTTAATAAATAATAAAGCTGCGCATCTTTAAATTTTATTAGCGCTACGAGCATTTAAATAAATAATTAGGTTTATTAGTGTCTTAATAAATATTAGGGATAGGAGCATTTAAATAAATAATTAGGTTTATAAGTATTTTAAGACAATAATCTACGTTAAATGCTTAAACAATAACACTACGTATCTTTAAATTGTTATTACGTCTACGTGCAGTTAAATAAATACTTAGGTCTATGAGTATTTTAATAAAATAATCAAAGTTAAGTGCTTATCAAGTATTAAAGCTACGTATCTTTAAATTTTCATTAGGACTACGAGCCTTTCATTAATAACTAGGCTTACAAAACATTCATTGTTATGATCAAATTATACTATATTATATTATACTTACAGTTTCGAGGTTTTAATATTTATATAAAGTTAAAGATTTTTTATGTATTACTATTAACGCAACTTATTATTACAAACTTTTATAAATATCGAGGATAACAAACCTGTTAAATTATACCTGATTTCCCAAGACTTTTAATATATCATTCTGGCTAATAAAATTTTAATAATTAGAACTAAAGACCCTTTAATAAATACTTAGGGTGACGTGTATATTACATTGACTTGGGAGATCGAATTTTTAAGTATATAATTAGTGCGAATAGCTTTTTACTAATAAGAATTAAGAAACTTAATAAATAAGTATTAAAACTATGCTCGGATAATTTGTCTTTCAATACGTAATCTTACTAAGTTTTAATACAGGGGGCTATAAAATGCAGTAATTTATCAGTAACATATCAATAAAATACTGGTAATTACTATTTTCTTTTAAACTGTACCACCTGAATATTGATAAAGCTAGGCTATTAGTAATTGAACACAATTTTTAGTTATTAAGCTTTTAGCGTCTGAATACAGCTACGAGTAGTCTAATAAATATTTAGGGCTTTGATCTTTTTAGTAAATGAATATGCTTACAGGCCTTTTATATGCAAAGCAGAATTACAGACATTTTTTTTTTTAATCATATCACCCCAAGCAAGGCGATAACGCCACTGATGCGCAGGGGGCTATGTAAGAGCAAAAAGATTGGAAAAGAGAAAGCCGGAAACCACATCCTAACCAGGGAACAAGGGATGAGCCTCTTCACCTGATCAATATATATGGGTGGAGTGTGAACCGGGCGAGAGAATAGTCTATCTACTCCAATTTACTAACAGATAATTAGAACAATTAGATTATTAATCAATACTTACTGATTCTAGTTCTTTAATATATAAATAGAGGTTCTAGATTTTTAATAAGTAGGAAAATAGCGTCCTAATAAATAATTATGACTATTAGATTTTAATCAATAAAGACTGCTACAAACCCTTTATGCAAAAAGTTCTTTTTTTAAATTAGTGCAATAAGCCTTTTAAAAATAATTATAGCACTGAATTTTTAAAATAATACCTAGGTCTCCGGATTTTTAAATATATAATTAAGAGTTACTTCATTGTTAAATAATCAGGTCTAAGAGCCCCTTAATAAGTTGTTATAACTACATGCCTTTAGTTAAATAATTAGGGCTACCATAGTGTTTTTTTAATTGATTAAGGATAAGTGTTTTTCTTTAATAATTGCTTTAGTGCCATCGATGTCAAATTGCCATTGAGATATACTTATTTCCAACGTGCAACATCAAATAGATACAGAATACCTGGGGAAAGTAAAGTTTTCGAAAATGTATTAAAATAATCCAGAAACTATACTAACAGTAAACTGCCTGCATATGGATAGAAAATGAGTGCAATAAATATACGAAAATAGAAAAGAGTATAGGAAAAGTTATTCAAATTATGCAATGTAGCGATTCTGAGAGTGTAGAACGCTCTTTCCGCTTATTGCTTTCCAGTCAAATTTGAACTTCAAAAATGTAAATTATATGTTAATTGTTATCTTTACTTTTAATTCCTGTTCCTTTATTGTTCTCACTCGTTAATAATCTTCACTTTCTTTCATTCTTACACATTCTTACACATTTAGTAATCTATTGTATCTTAGCACCTTTATTGAACTGTTTGGAGAGAAAACCACACACACACACACACACACACACACACACACACACATATATATATATATATATATATAGTACACTAGCCATGTAATCCGGGTAAAAAAAGGAAAAGTAGACTAATTTTTCTCCAGTTTCTGAAAGGTTTTTTCTGTTGCTGAGGTGATGTGTCGTCCCCCGTGGGGATCTTCATATCGAAATGGCCATTCAACATCTTTGAATTAATCCTTTTTTAATATATATATATATATATATATATATATATATATATATATATATATATATATATATAGTACACTAGCCATGTAATCCGGGTAAATTCCAAAAGAGACGAACTCGAGAGAACTCAATGTTAAATTCATTTATTTAATTTTCTGTTTTTCAACTTTCTCTCTTCCTGGCACTTATCAATCGTCAATCCTCCCATATACCCTCGCCTTCCCCTTTTTTGGGGGCTCTTTTTCGAATGAACGAGAACCATTTCGTATATAAAAGTCACAAATGTTCGTCCTAATATGGACATGTGGGCGTCTACGGAGAATCAAATAAAAGAGAAGAATTTTTTTGTGGGGGGGGTGATATTTTGATTGCCTATCGTTGTACCATTTGGATCTGACGAGCCGCATTAAAAACATCAAAGCGGTGAAATATGTATTATCCAAGGTAGTAATCGAAAATCCTATCTAAACTTATTTATAAGTGTGTGTGTGTGTGTGTGTGTGTGTGTGTGTGGCCGTTACCTATAGACTCTAAAACGGCTGAACCGATTTTCTTGAAAACTTACACAGTTGTACGATAAGCATCTGCGAGTGTTCTTAGCTAGGTTTTGTGTCGAGGTACCCCCGATAAATATCGAAAATGGATAACCGAAAAAATTGGGTTATAGAAGGATGTTCCGATTTTAATCAAATTTGATACACTCATAGACAAAAACATAAGAAACGATATTCAGAAGTTTCAAGGTTGCAGTTCTTACAACAGTGCATAAAATTTGATATCGATACCAGGAAATCAAAATTTGACTTACATCCATTCATTTTTCTTTCAGTCTACGGTTTCGCTTTAACTAGAAACAACTATTGCTTTTTAGTCTTTCGTGGTAACGTCCAAAGTGTCTGTGCTCCAGGATCATGGATTAGTTTTAAAGCTTTCATTACACCCGAGCAACGCCGGGCTATACTGCTAGTATATATATATATATATATATATATATATATATATATATATATATATATATATATATATATATAGGGTAAGTATGGAAAGAATAATATTCCGTATCCAAAGACACACTATTCTTAAAAAATCACTTGATAAAACACAAGTAGTGTCGAAACAAAATAGTTACTTTTGTAGTGATATTATAACATATTTATGTTATAATATATATGTAAACATGTTACGGAAATTAACGAATTTTAACGAAACTTGGTTATAAGCAACCGACAATTTGTAATGAATTATGAAGTATTTTTTTATTATTTTCGTAATAAAAATTTATCGTAAACAATCAGGCCGGTAGATATAAAAATACTGTTTAATTAAAAACAGAATATCTACTTAAATACGAGTATCAGTAAAAATAATGTTCAAAATAATTCATTATAATATATATATATATATATATATATATATATATATATATATTTCCACGTCTATGCATAGACTCAAAGTTTCAATTATCTAGTGCATATTTCAACCTCCATGCACCTGATGATTACGTAGCGCATGAAACTCAAAGTCATGCCACAGACATAGGTTGTGTATATTTATTAATTTACGTCACCATATATATATATACACACACACACACACACACACACACACACACACACACACACACACATATATATATATATATATATATATATATATATATTAAAATAGGATTAATTCAATGATGTTGGATGATCATTTCGATATGAAAATCCCCACGGGGAATAACACATCACCTCAGCAACAAAAAAATCCTATCAGAAACTGAAGAAAAATCAGTCTAATTTTCCTTTTTAAATAGATTTGCAAAGAAATTAAAAAAAAGAAAAAGGAAAAGTAAAAGAAAAAGAAAAGGAAAAAGATAAAATAAAATCAAATAAACAAGAAAAGAAAATTGGCATCGTCTGGGTTCGCAAAAAAAGGAAAGAGAATTGTAACCTAAAAAGAACGGACGGCGTGTTGAATTGAAATATATATATATACCCTTGTTTCCTGTTTAGGATGTGGTTTCCGGCTTTCTCTTTTCCAATATATTCACTCTTACGTAGCCCCCTGCTCATCAGTGGCGTTACCGCCTTGCTCGGTGTGATATGATTAAAAAAAATATATATATATATATTCTATTTAGTTCTATTTATAAAAATGCTGCGTAAATTTTACACAGTGTCAAAAGGGCTGGAGTCAATAAATCGCCTACTGCGCTAGAAGTAGTTTCGCTTATCGCCGCAAGTTGCCGCAAGACCAAAACATTAAACTAAAATCTCGAGCCGTGTTCTTAAATAACCTCGTCATCTTGAGAGACACATGAATGTCGCATATGATATTAATTCGTTCAAAATATATTAACTGTCTGCTGTGTAGAATTGATTTCTCAAATAAATTAGTGAGGACATCGTTCTACGAACTTTATAGACTGGCGCTTCATAATCACAAAATGATATAAATTCATTAAATTGCCGCAAGACAGAACATTAACCTGAAATCTCGAGCAATGTCCTTAAATAGCCTCGTCAGATCGAAATTTTCATATGAATGTCACGTATGGATATAAACTCGTTAAAAAATAACTTAACTTTGAGCTGCATAGAACTAACTCCTCAGAAATTAGTGAGGACATTGTTCTGCGAAATTTATAGACAGTCGCTTCATAATCAAAAAATGATATAAATTTATTAATTTGCCGAATGACTAAACATATTAACCTGAAATTTCGGGCTAAGTTTTTTCTTAATAGCCTCGTTAGATCGAATATTCATATGAATGCCATGTACGGCACCAAAGTCGTTCAGAAATATCTTAACTGTCAGCTGTCTAGAACTGATTTCTCAGATGAATTAGTGACGGCCATCCATCTTCCAGCATTATGGATTGGCGCTACAGAATCACAAAATAATGTACATTAATTAAGTTTCAGCAAGGCCAACACGTTAGCCTAAAATCTCGATATAATTTTCTTAAATAGCCTCGTCGGATCGAGACTTTCATATAGATGTCATGTACGGCGTTGAACTCATTCCAAGAAATTTATATCTAACGATTTGCTGTTAGCTGAATGTTATTGACAAGGGAAGTAAAATCTAAGACTTCCTTTTTCTTTAAAATCATTTCACCCCAAGCAAGGCAGAGGGGTTTACATAAGAGGTGAGTGATGAAAAAGAGAAAACACTTTACGGAAGCGTCAAAGAATCGGTAAGAGAAGAATGAGAACACTGGTGTGAAGAGGACTGTATAAGTGGAAAGTGGAAAGGAAGAAGAATATGATACAAAGGCTGTCAGGGATAGGATGCCAGTCAAGGATATAAGAGATGGCAGTTGACATTACATTTAAATTCTTGGAGATTATACCTATCAGGGAAGAAAGTATACGGAAGGGAATTTAATACGCTGGAAGTGCGAAAAAAAGAAGCTGTTAGAGTAAAAGTTGCGATTAAATTTGATCGGTTTTACTGTAAAGGAGTGGGACCTAGTCGCTAGTCTAGTCAGTCAGTTAAGTGCCATACGAAATACACACTTGGGTTATCATGTCTAGAAAGAAACATAACTGACTGGGCAGATGATTATCCTGCGATAGGTTGCCATTACTTTCTGCAGTAGCCAAGGTTATAGAACCCAATCTGCCCTTTTATTTCACCCATAACTGAAGGGAAGGGACATATTAATATCTTTCTCAAGGGTTTTTGCGCATAATGCAAGGATTTCAACTGGAATTCGAACTCGGCCCCGCGATTTCTCGTTCCAAGCCGATATCCACTGCACCACACCTAGTCTAGTAGCCCCGGTTAGCTGCCAATCTGATGGAGAAAATAATCTATGGATTGTAACTGTACCCGATGAGAAGCGCATAGGATATATATTTTTGTTGTCTCATTGGTGTTTGGCTATTTAAAGGAACTTTTATCAGATGTTTAGGACTTCAATATGATACTGAGCACCGGAGGGAAAGACTGATGTGTGGATCTAGGTTTATGCAATGTCATATTAAGCTAAACACCAACAAAAAAAAAAAAAAAAAAAAAAAAACACATGTCCGACGTGAATCAGATAAAATATTATTCCATTGTTATTTGACACTAAACAGTATTTGCTCGTTGCATTCAATTACGCGCATAGAAAAGGATAAATCTATCTCTTCTTCCTTCACCTATGGGTTAAATAACTGGAACCTTTGGTTTCTACTGCCTTAGTTGGCAACTAGTCGACCACAGAAAGAATTGGCAACATATTTCGGGAAAATCTTCTGCCTATTCAGTCATGTCTCGAAAGAGACATAATCACCCAGGCGTGTATCATATATGACACTTACTGACTCACTATATTATTCTTTATTTTTGAAATGAGGTATTGTGATTCAGTCAGTCAGTTAAGTGCCATACGTGATGCACGTTTGGGCGATCATGTCTCGAAAGAGACTAACTGGGTAGAATATTTTCCCGCAGTAGGTTACCATTACTTTCTGCGGTAGACTGGTTGCCGACCAAGGCTACAGAACCCAATCTGTCCTGTTATTTAACCCATAACTGGAGGGAAGAGAAGAATTAATACCTTTCCCAAGAGTATTTGCGCGTAAGTGAAAGCAATGAATTCAACTGGAATTCGAACTCGGCTCCCCGATTTCGCGTTCCTAGTCGATATCCACTGCACTACAACGCACATTTGCTCTATTTACAATGATTGGACTCTTGTCCTCATCTTTGCTAACATATTCACGATATTTCGGTCGTTATATGGTGATTGTAATTTCAAATTAAAACTTTTATTTTGTCTTACTGTTTTTTTTTGTTTTTGTTTCTTTGTGTGTGCGTGTGTGTGTGTGTGTTTTTTTTTTGTTCCCTGGTTCATGCCTTCTTCTGATGTCTCAATATCAGTTATTTCCCTTTAACTCAACTCTCTAAGTTTTGATCTTGGAAGTATTGAACTCACAACTCTTTCGATTCAACCAACGCTTTTATGCAGAGGACCACGTGTGCTTAAAGACATCAGTATATGCAGTTTGGGAATTATAAACCTAATGTCTCAATAAAAATTGGAATAGATAGACTAAACTATCGCCCGGTTCACACTCCACCTGCGTCTATTGAACAGGTGTAGAGGCTTATTCCTTGTTCCCAGTTTAGGATGTGGTTTCCGGCTTTCTCTTTTCCAATCTTCTCACTCTTTTCTTTTTCTTTTTTTTTCAATTGTAGTAGATAGACTAAACTATCGCCCGGTTCACACTCCACCCACGTCTATTGAACAGGTGAAGAGGCTCATCCCTTGTTCCCTATTTAGGATGTAGTTTCCGGCTTTCTCTTTTCCAATGTTTTCACTCTTACATAGCCCCTGCACATCAGTGGCATTACCGCCTTGCTCGGGGTGATATGATAAAAAAAAATAAAAAAATAAACATTTTTTTACTAGAGCGCATATGTAATATGAGTTCTGATAAAAGTGTTCCTCGATTCAGCGTGGGACTATAAGCTACTTCGGTAGACGAAATAAAGGGTTCAGTTCGCTCACCTGAACAAGGCCGGAGCGTACAACGGCCGAAGGGTCGTGAATATGGAAATAAATATATAAATAGTGTAAATAAATAACTTTTTCTTATTTTATATAGTGTTAGTAGCTATGATAATGTCCTTTGAGAATGGACAGGTATCTTTCTAAATGAGATGAACTATTATTGTTTTTTTTTTGTTTTTTTTACAAAATAAAAAACCTTTTCCTTATTTAAAATAATGTTAGTAGCTATGATTATCCTCTTTAAGTATGGGTAGATATCAATGTGAATCAGATGATTATTGCATACCATTTGTTAAATAAACTCATTTATTTCATGGAGGGAAAGAAGCTATGTTCATGCTTTTCACAACATTATTTGATTAATATCTAATATTGGTTTGTATTTATGTTCTATACAAAAAGATTTTAAAATATATAATATTTATATTAACACCAGAGTAACAACACGAATACTATATTGGTGATTACAGTATGTAATCAATTATCTAAGGCAATTTTGATGCTACATATGGTCCAGTATCCTTGCTATTTACTTTGAGCTTAATAAGATACAAACAAGAATCAGCGATATTGTTAATCTTGACCTGATATCTCGGCTTCAGTCACTTTCCCAACGCCCTAATATTGCCTCTCTTTGTCTTGTCTATGTAACGAGTAGGCCGAATCATCGAAAAGGACGGCAAAATATTTATATCGATATACCGTCTAAAACATATATATTGATGTGCCTACGATTGATTATCTTACATTAAGACATAAGAAAAAGAAAAGAAAACCAAGCCTCCCTCATATATATATATATATATATATATATATATATATATATATATATATATATCTGAGAAAAACGCTCGATGATAACACGTACATACTCAAACAAGAAGATAATAAACAGAAACTAAAAATCCTCGAAGCAATCTACATTAAATAATTTAAACCTGGTTTGAATACAATCAATTTTGATATTTCCAATAACATACTCAAATGCCTGTAATCAGATCAGGGACCACAACGCCACTATTTTGTCACTGTCTTCGGCCATCCGTCACGGTAGGGATGGACTTATATTTTCAATTCAATTCTCTTTATTGTTAATAACTTAAATGTTCTATGTTTACTGTGTATTAATATTTCCTCCTTGATAATGGTTTATGTGAGCCGAAAGCTTAGACCCGATAAAAAAATCAACAATTACTGTGATTTTTTGTTGTCTTTCAACGACATCACCATCAAGTATATCAGACGGTATGAACGGATCCTACACAAAATTAATAGACAAAATTTGTCTATATTATTCAATGAAACCTGCATTAATATATATATATATATATATATATATATATATATATATATATATATATATTGATGTATCTTTCATTAAATAATATAGACAAGTTTTGCCGATTTATTTTATGTAAACTCAACAAGAACTCGAATAACCAACTAAAACCAAAGTTTATTAAATTCATTAGTGCTAATAATGCTGAACAGAACTCTTTAAAACTCCCTAAAATTGTTGGCGATTATAGACATATACGTCACTATAAAAATACATAAACATAACTAACCTCTCCGTCCTATCATATCGTAAATTTCAACTCCGGTATATCAGCTAAAAAACATTAACCAGCTCATTACTCCCTACCTTCCTAGTAAATATAGTGTTAAATCAACATTAGAAGTAATCCAAATCTTAAACAGCGAAAAATCCAACAATGAAAACTTATTTTACCAACGTCCCGGTTAGTGAAACTATTGACATAATTATAAGGAATCTACACAGTAACTCATCCTTACTCCCACTTAAAATTAATCCTAGTATATTACGGAACCTACTGCTAGCTTGTACTACTGAAGTCTCTTTCTTAGATCATAATAATGATATATACATACAACGTGATAGTGTTTCAATGTGTTCAGTACTGGGTCCGACATTCAGCAATTTTTACATGTCGAACCTCGAAAATAATATAAATACAGAGGTTAAAAAACCTAAGATGTGTTGATGATATCCTTATGTTAGTTAAAAATACAGACGAAATACTTCAACTTCAAAAGCGTTTCCAAAATAAATATGTCCTTAAATTCACGTATGAACTTAACACTAATAACAAAATTCCCTTCTTCGACATATTGATAAACACAAATAACAAATTTACCATTTTACCATACAAAAAACCTACCAGCATAAGTTCATGCACAATTAACTACAAGAGCGAATGCCCATATTACTTTAAAATAGCATTCATGAAAAAATCTAATACTTCATGTAGAAACTAGTTCATCCACAAAACAGCTTTTCTACAGTGAATTAGAGAATATAAAACAAATACTTATTATTAATAGCTTCTCAAACTATACAGTTGACGAACAAATAAGATGCTTTCTTAAAAGTCTCAATGCCAAGCAGGTGAAGCACAGTGCTGCCTCAACTAATCTCAAACATATTAATCTCCTATATCGCAATCAAATGCGTACTAACTATAAACAAGATGAAAATATACTAAAAAAAATTAATAAATACTAATATATCTACAACAGATCCTAGCCAAAAAATTAAGTTAATCAAATATTACTCAAAATCTAGTATAGCCAACTCACTCATTCACAACGCCTCTTCTCTCCCGGTCAGCGGTTTGAAAAAAAAAAAAAAAAAAGACAATATAGTTTACAAATTAAAGTGCCCTTTGGGAGATTGTATCTCCAACGGATTAAACAATATTTATGTTGGTCACGCCACAAACTCGCTCTAATTCTAACATCTTAAGACATTTAAAACAACATACCAATCCACGTACACAATTCCACGAAATCCTCGTCAAAAACACAACCATACTTAAACATGAAAACAATAAACAAAAACTAAAAATACTCGAAGCCATATACATAAAACAATTGAAACCTAACCTGAAGAAAATTAACTACGGAATCTCCACAAACACTCTCAAATGCCTATAATAGATAACAGAAGCGATTGGTTATCTCCAATGGCTTTCCATACTTAATTCTTATCCCCTCCACTCTCGCGTGCTCATGTGAGATGCTTTCAGCATGCACGCACGTGTTCGCCAATCTTCCATACAAACAAAATAGACGACTACTACTATCGTTCGTTCGCGAACTGTTTAATACACAATACAATTGTAATCTTTGATAATGGCTGATGTAAGCAGAAAGCTAAGAAAGGATTAAATAAAAAATATGTATCAATATCGATTTTATGTCCTCTTTCAACGGTAATGCTATTAAGCTGATAAGACAATAGACAAAAACTTTTATATATTACTTAATAAAACATGCATCAATGAAGAAATACTGCCTAAATGCACACACACAGATATATATATACACACACAAATAAATACACACGGTGTATATATATATATATATATATATATATATATACACACACACACACACACACACACACATATATATATATATATATATATATATATATATATATCGTAATCTGCAGAAAGATGTTTCGCTGTATCAGAGCTCATCAGTACGGTTAGACTCCGATTGCTTTTAACCCAGGATTGAAACCCGACCGAAATGGCGTCAGTCGGCGATTCTGGGCTATGGGCGTTCGACAAATAACTACACAATGGTCTTTATTAAAATAGAGAGGATATTTATATATATATTTTTCACAACTCGAAGGCATAATTATTTGAAAAATAAAATAATAAGACACTTGTTCAAGAGTAAACATGCGACAAGAGTAACTTGTAGTAAAAAGAATGAACTTAACCGACGCTGCCACGCTGTTGTTTCTGAAATGAATTTCGCTATCCTCACTCTCACCATGGGCGTGACAGGATATATATATATATATATATATATATATATATATATATATACAACAGTATATATTATAGTAGAGAGGGTTGTTCAAATGAGCTCTGCGCTCTCGTACCTAGACTTTATGAATTTAATCTCAGTACTAGACTTGCAGTGAGATCTCATCAATTTACAGTTAAGCTGGCTAGATGTAACCGTAAGTTCTACGTTATCAGTTCCTTTTCTCGCACTTCTTGCTTGTGAAACATTTAAATGCAATTTCAATCGCTATCTACTGTCCTCCTCATTACTCTTTTCCCTTTCTGCGCATTATTAATGCTTCCATTCCTAGTTCTTCCACACTTTGTAACACCTTGTGTCTTAGTAGCTTGATACCGATTAAAAATATGAAGTTGTATGTATGTTTTTAAGTTGTAAATCATATAAAAAAAAGAAAAATACCATTTTGATGAACATTTACATGCACAAGCTTTCATTATAAAATAACATTTATGTTTCTGTATGAAACGTGCACATTCATTATTTAAGAAAAGCAAAACAATTTTTTCTAGATTCAATAATTTTTCAGCATTTTCAACAATGCTTTTATTAAAGCATGTGACCCTATTTTTTGTTCTGTTTTGTTATTATTAAGTTTGCCTCTGTGTATTGTGACTGTACTGGCCAAAATATCTGAAGATTTCAGAAATCTTATACGACGGTTTGAACCCCACCCATAGAGAAAGAGGCAAAAACTAGGCCCATGGTAACAGTCTAGAAGTATCAGATAAACGACACTTACGACTAAAACCATACGCTCGTACATACGCTCACATATGCGTATAACGCATAAAAAACTACGTTCACTTTCTCCAGTTTTATCACACATGCAAACACATTATATACGCATCTACTATAGATATACAACATATACAGATATACACATGTAAATAAAAGGAAACATATAATTATCTATCTATCTATCTATCTATCTATCTATCTATCTATCTATTTTTTTAAATCACGTCACCCCAAGCAAAGCGGTAAGGCCACTGGTGTGCAGGGGGCTACGAAAGAGTGAGTAGATTGAAAAAGAGAAAGCCGGAAACCACGTACTAAACAGGGAACAAGGGATGAGCCTCTACACCTGTTCAATATCTATCTATCTATCTATCTATCTATCTATCTATCTATCTATCTATCTATCTATCTATCTCACTCTGTTCATATCTATCTATCTATCTATCTATCTATCTATCTATCTATCTATTTTTTTAAAATCACATCACCCCAAGCAAGGCGGTAAGGCGGTAAGGCCACTGGTGTGCAGGGGGCTACGAAAGAGTGAGTAGATTGGAAAAGAGAAAGCCGGAAACCACGTACTAAACAGGCAACAAGGGATGAGTCTCTACAACTGTTCAATATCTATCTATCTATCTATCTATCTATCTATCTATCTATCTATCTATCTCACTCTGTTCATATCTATCTATCTATCTATCTATCTATCTATCTATCTATCTATCTATCTCACTCTGTTCATATCTATCTATCTATCTATCTATCTATCTATCTATCTATCTATCTCATCTGTTCATATCTATCTATCTATCTATCTATCTATCTATCTATCTATCTATCTATCTATCTATCTATTTTTTTTAAATCACATCACCCCAAGCAAGGCGGTAAGGCGGTAAGGCCACTGTTGTGCAGGGGGCTACGAAAGAGTGAGTAAATTGGAAAAGAGAAAGCCGGAAACCACGTACTAAATAGGGAACAAGGGATGAGCCTCTACACCTGTTCAATATCTATCTATCTATCTATCTATCTATCTATCTATCTATCTATCTATCTATCTCAGTCTATTCAGATCTATCTATCTATCTATCTATCTATCTATCTATCTATCTATCTATCTATAAAGATAAATAGGTAAGAAGAGAGAGAGAGAGGGAGAGAGAGAGAGAGAGAGAGAAAGAGATAGATGAATATACTGAGATAGATATAGTGAGATAGACAGTGTGTCCAAAATGTTTATACCTAACTATCTATTATAGATATACTATATCTACAAATATGTAGATGTAAATACGAAAATGAGCGGGCCGATAGACGTATCGCACACTGTTTATTAAATAAAAATGGATCGTCTGTTTCATATAAGTTTCTATTATAATGACGTATGAAGTAATATATATATATATATATATATATATATATATATATATATATATATATTACGAGTTATTTGTAAACGAGTTATTACGCGACCGAAGTTTCTACCATGTAATGTCTTTAAGCGATATCTGTGACAAAGTGTAAAAGATGTTTTAAAACATACAATTCTAATTAAAGCATGTGCTTTGTGATGCAGTGGCTATCGGCTCGGAAAGAGAAATCAGAGAGCCCTGTTCAAATTTGTTGCCTTCACCTACTTGCAAATACCAACAGGGAAGGTATTTATTCGTCACTTCACCCTCCAGCTATGGGTTAAATAGCAAAACAAACTAGGTTCTTTAGCCTTCGTTGGCAACGAGTTTATCGCAGAAAATAACGGCAACTTACTGCGGGAAAATCTTCTATCCTGTCATGTCTCGAAATAGACATGGTCACCCAAGAGTGTATCACGTATGACACTTAACTGACTGATTGATTCTAATTAAAAGAGAAAGCAATTTATTAGGACGAAAATGCATAGAAAGTGCTTTAATCACTATATCATTCACACAAATTTATGTCTGGGTTCTTACAACATTTCACCAAGCACACAATGTCGGGTGATTAATAACAAATGTGATGGAAACTGGAATAAAAAGAAAAAAAGAAACTAAATGAGATTGATTAGACTATATACCCAAAACAATTCATGGATAATTATATTGGACGTACTTCTACATGCCTATCGTGTATACTCACGTAACATCTTTTTGATCATACCTCAATTAGGTATGATTAAAATACAGATGGCGACCTACTAAACTTCATCTGCAACATACTTGTAGACAATATAAATGTCATAGCTTCATCTACATGTTAATGAAGGTTAAAATGATGGAAGCATTATTGATAACAAAGAAAGAGTCAGCGCTCAATAACATCAACCATGAACACGCCCGCAATGTGTTGACCGTGTTTGAATGAAAACATTCATATAATTTTAGATACATATATAAAATGTTCATACATTCATACAAAAGTAAAAAAATAAAATCATCCCTGCTAATGCTTAAAAAATTAACCGAAAGCGGTCAAACATAAAAAACATTAGGGCAATTTCTACATATTTTATGACAACATGACGGAAATTAAAAAAAAAAATAACTGCAATAATTTGCCAGTCACTTTTAATGAAACTTGTATAAAAGAGAGATTGATAACTAAATAAACAATTATATATAATATATGGTAATTATTATTATTATTATGTCATTTTTCATCATATTTCGATTTCTGCTTTGGTCTCATTACCAACCAAGTCTGCGGGGAGACCTAAGGCAGGTAGTGGCGTGTTGTTATGGCTCCATTTCATGTTTTTCTATCTTCCCTATCATCTCCAGCATTACATAGATAAAGTTTTCCTTAGTGTGTGGGCTGTACTTAATAAGACAATTTTTTGTATGTCTCTTAAGCTGGGGTTTCCAGGGATTCTTTCAATGTGTTGTTTTGTTCCATTTTTTATCATTCCAAGTGCACCTACTATCACTGGCACAACTCTTGTTTTCAATTTCCACATTTTTTCTATTTCAATTTCCAGGTCTTTATATTTTGACAGTTTTTCAAATTCCTTGATTGCTATGTTACAATCCGCTGGACAAGCCATATCAATTAATAGACAAGTTTTCTCCTTCTGGTTTTTAACAATAATGTCTGGCCTGTTTGCTTCAATTTTTCTGTCTGTGTAGATGGTGTAATCCCATAGAATGGTTACATCTTCTATTTCTGTAACCGGTGCTGGGTGATGTTCATACCAGTGTTTGCCTACAGCTTTTCCATAATGTTTGCACATTGCCCAATGTAAATATTGCCCAACTCTATCGTGGCGATTTTTATATTCATTTGGGGCAAGCACAGAACAGCCTGAGATTAGGTGGTCTATTGTTTCTTGGTGTTTATCACAAAATCTGCATTTTGGATCCATATTATTATGCATAATATTTGCCTGAAAGTTTCTCGTGAAAAGACTTTGGTCTTGTGCTGCAAGAATAAAGCCTTCAGTTTCGGACTTTAATCCAGATGCACGTAACCATCGATGAGTATTAACTTTGTCAACATTGGAATTATTGGCACGTACTGGATATTGGCCATGCAGAGGTTTGTCTTGCCAGCGCTGTTTCATCTGTTCAAGTTATTATTATTATTATTATTATTATTATTATTATTATTATTATTATAGCATATGCAACTCAATAGCTGTGTTGGGGTTTTAACTTAATTTTATAGCTACTGAGTTACAGGATGCTTTTATTATTATTACCATATATTTATGCTCTACTTTTTTATTAAGCACTTTTAAAAGTAAATATCTGTGTAATCTACTTCCATTAATAACCATTGTATATATATGTGTGCGTGTGCGTGTGCGTGTGTGAGCATGTGACCATAGTTATATGGTGTTGTATATTTGCCCACATGTGATTATATCTGCCCATGCATATGTATTTGTGTGTAACTTTTCTATATCTAAAAATAGACATGCATATATGAATCTATATATATATATATATATATATATATATATATACGCATGCATTTTGAATATGTGTAGATAGAGTGTGAGTTTTTCTCTCAAACCATGGTTAGAAAGATTTGTCATCAATTGATGCTCCCCTGTTTTGACCTTGTGTCAAGCTAAAATAAGTATAATAAATACATATTTTACAAATAATTAATTGTAGATACCATTATTCTTTTTTCTTTTTCTTTCACTTTAATAACCCTTCTCTTTAACAGTCTTTGGTAATTGCTGTTAACGCTCATATGTTATCGTCTTGCGTATCACTTGAATGTCTTCCTTCTTTCTTTCTTTCTTTCTTTCTTTTTTTCTCTTCTCTTTCTTTTCTTTTATGATATCATTTAACTGAATCCAAATGTCTTTTTAATCCCCAAAATATACCGGTTCTTAACTTAATACCAATAATTGTAATACGATAAACTAATAATAATAATAATAATAATAATAATAATAATAATAATAATAATAAAAGAATTTGTATCAGAAAACAAATAATTTGATGACAACGCGTAATTTTTTACAATCAAGATGTGGCCTCGAGAAACTATGTGAATACATCTATAAGTAGTAATTTGTTGAATTTGAAATTGAAATATTTAACGTATAACGTGAATGAACTAAGTTCACCGACAAAGAAAGTGACTACGTTGAGACGTAAATGTTTGCTTTTAAAATACATATATTTTGTCATTAGACAGCAGATGACACTCAGACATTCTAAAATGTTTGTATTAGAGCTTCCGGAGCGAATGCAAAGCAGTACACCATGTCTTTTCCAAATTTCTGGTGGAGTGAATATCGTCATGGTGTTCTCTTTTTCACAGACGGTGCCCAACTGACCTTAATACACTGTGTAGTCGACAAAATAAAAAACAAACAACGCGCATGCATGAAACTGAAAATGTAAATTGCGACAATTTATCCATCGTACCCTGAACTTTGACAGTTTAAATGATGAAAATAGTCAGAAAATAAAACATGAAGAAAACAAAGAATATATTTAAACTTTACGTAAGAAAATTCATGAAATAAACAGCGTGGTTTTCCATTCCGATGCATTTTGGACTAGATTTGAATTATACAAGAGCAGAACACAGAAGCCTGGAGCAGAGAACAAGCAAATTTAAAGCCATGCATAAGGCACTATACCCGAGAGATGATGTTGACAGACTCTATATTAAAATACAATGAGAATAGTTAAGATCGAAGAGCGTGCTGATCAAAGGACACCAGACAGAGTATTGGAAGATTATACACAATATCCAGGAACTAGTCAGTCAGTTAAGTGCCATACGTGATACACGCTTGGACGATCATGTCTCGAAAGAGACCTAACTGACTTGGCAGAAGATTATCCCGTAGTAGGTTGCCATTGCTTTCTGCGGTAGACTAAGGCTATAGAATCCAATCTGTCCTATTATTTGACTCATAGCTAGAGTAAAGAGACGGATTAATACCTTTCCCAAGTATATTTATAATTATGATAAAAAAGAGACAACTGACATTTCTTAAGCGAGATAGTTGTAAAAAATTGACATTCACAAGATGAAAGCAAAAGGGATACAAGAAAGTAGCACATAACCTACCTATCGAACTGGTGTAAATGGATAACAGAACAATGTTTAGGAGAGATAGCAAAAAATGCAATTCACTAATAGATACAACGAACAGAAAGTTGTGGTGTGCCAGGAGTATCTTGATAACTAACTTCCTGAAGAAATACTGTACATAGAAGGAAAAACAAGGTAAAATATTTAGAAAGTGACTAGTAAATTTGAATCACTTCTTAAATATGGATGACCTTTAAATTTTTGGCGAAACAAAAAAGGCAACAAGAAAACCTCAGATAATGGTAAGAAATATCTTATAAAAACGGAATTTGGCGTTGAGAAATGTGCAGTTTTGATAACAAACAAAGCAAAGAGATAAAGAACAGTCATAATTTTAAAAAATTGTCTTGAACATCTTCAGAGCGTTTAATGAAATGGATGGTTACACGTAATTAGTATTTTTAATCAGGAAGAAATAAAATGAATGAAAAATACATGATTATAACAAAGAAAATATTAGGAACAAAACTTATCCATAAAATTAATGAAATAAACAGCGTGGGTTTCTATTCCGATGCATTTTGGACTAGATTTGAATTATACAAGAGCAGAACACAGAAGCCTGGAGCAGAGAACAAGCAAATTTAAAGCCATGCATAAGGCACTATACCCGAGAGATGATGTTGACAGACTCTATATTAAAATACAATGAGAGTAGTTAAGATCGAAGAGCGTGCTGATCAAAGGACACCAGACAGAGTATTGGAAGATTATACACAATAGACAGAAACTAGACTAAAGCGAAAAGAAGGGTAAACGATAAGCCAAGAAGCATAGAAAAGATATTAAAAAGGGGAAAAAACAATTATATGGATACTTCAGAAGACTAATCGAAAGAATGGTAGATAAATCGAAATGGATATGGCTACGAAGATGAAACCATAAAATGGAAATAGAGTCTTAATGGTCAGAATTCGAGACCAAGTCATACAAATGGAATTTGGCATTGAAAAGTGTGCTGTGCTGGTAATGGACAAGACGAAACGGAAGGAAACATTAGGACGCTCAATATGAAGAATGACTAAAATATTTAAGCGTTCTGGAAGCAGATGCTATCAGTCACTTTCCCATCGTAGTAACATAGCATCGCTATGTCATTTCGATAAACATTTTCATGGAAATTGTTCCAAAGAAGTTTTGTGTTCCTTCTATGCTACTTAGACTTTAAAAAATGTAAGCGCACTGCTAGATTTTCAGTTAGGTCTCATCATTTTACAGTTAAAATAGCTAGATGTAACCATAGTTCAGTGCTAAGTGTTTATTTTCTCGCACTTCTCGCTTGTGGAACTCTTCTGAATTCTGCCTTCCAGTCAAATTTGATCTTGAAAAATTTGAATGCAATTTCAATCATTATCTTTTGTCATTTTAATTCTTCTTGTAATCTTACCTTAGTTCATTCCTCAGATTCTGTTACACTCAGTGACCTCTTGCATATAAGTGACTATTGTCTTGCTTTAATTGAAGTGATATAACAACGCGGAAACCTTCCATTACGAATAAGCAAAAACTTGTTTAAAACTGTACAAGAGTGGGAATTAAAAACTGGGACAAAACAATCAGTTAAGTACCATACGTGATACACGCTTCAGCGGTCATGTCTCCAAAGAGACATGACTGACTGAACAGAATATTAACTCGCAGTAGGTTACCATTACTTTCTGTGGTAGACTGGTTGCCAGCCAAGGCTATAGAACCCAATCTGTTTTGTTATTCAACCCATAACTGGAGAGAAGACACGGATTAATACCTTTCCCAAGGCTATTTGTGCGTAAGTGAACGCAAGGAATTCAACTGAAACTTGAACTTGGCTCCTCGATTTCTCGTTCGGAGCCGATATCCATTGAACCACAACGCACATCCGAAACTGTGACTTCTTCTTCTTCTATGTGCCCTGTCCCTTCAGGACGTAGGCGATCATGGATCTCCACGTTTCCCTATCCCTTGTGGCTCTTAGTATGTTTGCTCCTGTTGCTCCTGGCAACCCCCGTTCCGTCATCCACCTGATCAGACCCTGCAAATATGTTATCCGCTGCCTTCCTCTGTCTCTCCTTCCTTCTATCTGTCCAGTCAGTATCAGGTTCTCCAGGCTCTCCTTCCTCATTGCATGTCCCAGGAACTTCTGTTGTCTCTTCCTGATGCTCAGCATCAATTTCCTTTTTGTTGCCATTCTTTCTAACACTTCGTCGTTGCTTGTATGCTCAGTCCACGATATCCGTAGCATCCTTCTGTAAAACCACATTTCGGCCGCTTCCAGTTTTGTCCTCATTTTCGATGATATTGTCCAGCATTCACAGCCGTATTGAAGAACTGACATCACGTAGCAGTCTAGCACTCTTTTCTTCGTTTCTATTGAGATCTTCCTGTGTGTTAATATTTTGCTCATCTTTTGGAACGCGTCCTTTGCCATGCCAATTCGCCTTCGGATCTCCGTGTCGCACTTTCCATCTCCTGTTAGAACACTTCCTAGGTACTTAAATTCTTGGACTTGTTTGATTCTGTTATCCCCTACCTGTATTTGGCATTTTGGGTTGTATCTTTTGCTGATGACCATGCACTCAGTTTTCTTAAAGTTTATTTGTAGTCCCTTCTTGTCACTCTCCACTGCTACTTTCTGTATGAGATCTTGCAGTTTCCTTTCCGTGTCCGCAATCAGTACTGTATCGTCCGCATACCTTATGTTGTTCAAGTTGTGGCCTCCAATAACAAATCCTGGTGTGTCATCTAGGGTCCTCAAAATATTCTCGCTGTATAGGTTGAACAAATCCGGTGAAAAGACACATCCTTATCTTACGCCTTTTTCTATTTTTGTGTATCTACTGAGGTCGTTACCTGTCCGTATGCAGGCCGTTTGCTGCCAGTAGAGATTCTTGATTATTCTTATGTCTTTGCCGAAAATGTCGAGGTTGCCTAGCATTTCCATCAATTCTTTGTGTCGTATTTTGTCGAATGCTTTCGCGTAATCAATGAAGCATAGGTACAAGTCTTTCTTCATTTGTAATGCCCTTTCAGAGAGCATCCTAATCATGAATATGGCGTTCCTTGTTCACAAAGCAAAAATTAGAAATTGCGACTACGAAGCAAAAACAGCAATGCATAAAAATCCTCGCCTGAGGAAACATATCGTGAATATGTGTTAAAAATAGAATAAACTATTCACGTCTGCATTGAAGATTGCATCTACATCGAAATCAATCAACTCGAATAATACAAAAAGCAGCAAGTAAAAAAGCGGGTGCAATAAATCAAAATCACCAGCTGATCGTTGGCACAAGTCAGAACCGAAACAACTCAGCACCAGAAAAAATAACTTTTTTCTATAATCGAATAAAAGTATTTTATTAAGGATTAAAACCTTAATTAGCAAATATTTTTCTTCAAAAAAGGCATTTGAAAAGGTATAATGTAAAATACTAACTAGTTTTTTTGTTTTTAATTATTTTTAATGAAATAAATCTTTAAAAAAATAATCCATTTAATAAAGTAAATCAATATTCAAAAATATTTTTATAACAAATAATTTAAAACACAAAAATTTTAAAATAAATATTTTAGAATTTCAATTTACTTTATTTAAAAATACATTAGAACGATGTGCGTTGTGGTGCAAGGGTGTGCAGTGGATATCGGCTAGAGGAGTTCGAATTCCAACTGGATTCCTTGCGTTCACTTACGCGCAAAGATCTTATGAAAAGGTATTAATCCGACTCTTCCCTCCAGTTATGGGTTAAATAACAGGACAGATTGAGTTCTATAGCCTTGGCCGGCAACCAGTCTACCGCAGAAAGCAATGGAACCTACTGCGGGATAATTTTCTGCCCAATCAGTCATGTCTTTTTCGAGACATGATCAACCAAGCGTGTATCATCTATGGTACTTGACTGACAATACATTAAGATTTTTTAAATAAAAATAATTAAAAACAAAAACTGATTCATTTTGTTTTGTCTTTTTCTATTTATTTTATTTTAAAAAATAATTGAAAAAGTGTTTATTTTTTACATATCACATAATCAGTTAATGAAGCAAAAAAATGCAAATAGAGATGACTAGATGGATACGTTATTCACTTGAAGCTGTGCAAACGTCAATATTTTAAACATACAGAGCAGTATTTGTCTAGTCTTTGTCCGAATAATGTAAATACTGTATAAACAGAGCAGTGTTATACACACATACTAACCCAGTGATATGCACACGCACACACAAGAATTCCTGTGGGCCTTTGAGATTAAAACAAATCACTAAGTCTAATCTAGAAGATTTAATGCTAAGAAAAATAAAATACTAGTGGATCTCACTTTTTCAATCAACCTCAGTCTCCATGGGACATAAAATGAAAAATAAATGGATATTCCAAGAGAGCTGAGAAAGTTGTGGAAAACAAAGGTGAGAGTCATACCTGTTGTTATCGAAACGCTGGAAACGTTCTCTATCATTGTAACCGTAACTTCTATTTGATAGCTTCTTCCCTCGCACTTCTCGCCTGTGGAACTCACTTCCGCCTTCTTGCTATCCCGTCATATACGATATTCACCAATTTAAATGATATCAACAGTCGCTTTGAAACCTATATTTTTTTGTCCTATATCCTCTAATACGTTTTCTCAGTATTTTTATTATCAGTAACCCTCTGCATTTTAGTGGCTTTATCTCCTTGCTTGGGGTGAAATAGTAAAAAATTATGCGTAAAAAGATTATTAGAATCGGAATTTAGAGGAAGAATTCAAATTATCGTGTTTCAGATAATTGAAAACAACTAAAAATAAATAAAAAACAAAGAAGAATACCAGAGCTCTGAGTAGACTTACTGTTACTTAAACACGATTGTGAGCAACCAGTTACAATCAGGGTGTGCATATTAAAAAATAAAATGACAAGAAAGATTGAATATGGCTGTATATGTTTAAAATGTTTTGACTTGGTTCCTCAACTCCCAGATGAATTAGCAGGAAATGTCAATTGAAAGCTTTAAAAATGTGTGTCGCTTTCTGCATGACCAGTTGAGAGCTGTACATAGCCAAAACAAGAAATTCTATAAAGTAATTTTAATGTATATATTTTTCAAGTTTTTTTTCAAAGGTTCTTATTTGAATTCGACGGAAATGAAAAGAACAAACGCGTTTATTAAAGCAACATTAATTTTTTTTAAATTCAAATGAACTGTCATTATTTAGCATTTCGTATAATCAAAAATTTGAAACAACAAATTCATTAGAGAGAGAGAGAGAGAGAGAGAGAGAAAAAGAAAGAGAGAGAGAGAAAAAGAAAAAGAAAGAGAGAGAGAGAGAAATATATGATCGAATTTCATTATATAAAATTTAATTTTAATTGAAAATTAGACTTCTTCACCCACCACACTATTTTTATTTAAACATATTCATTATCAATCATTTTCACTTTCTTTCGTCACTTACTGAATTGATTGATAGTGCATGGACAAGTGTAAATCAAGAAATTCCATTACGAGGAACAAGACTCATTTTGGATAATAAATCGACATATTTTATGAATATTACAGTAATTTTAGTATTAAATACATATTCTGGCTTTGTTGGTATAATACCACAAATATAAAGTACTGATTGCATACGAAGTTTGCCAAACAGTAATGAAATACTACAGAAAAACCATACTAATAACATTATATTACATATATATACACAATTTAACTTAGTCTGGAATGAGGCTACAACTGATAAGCAACTATAGAGGATGCAACTCACTGTAGAAGCAATGATCTACAGAACTATCTTGTTATCCAAAGGAGTGTCATCCTAAATATTTACTCAGATTAGCTAAATCTAGTAATGATGTTGCTAAATAAGAAAGGAATATTCCCAATTTTCATTTCCCTGTTATAGGCATTGTTAAATTCATCATATAGTAATAGCTTAATAAGCGGAGGGAACAGAATAGCTGAAAAAAAAAAAAAATGAAAACACGCATTGTTCCAAAGGGGATTTATTATGCAGCTATATATATATACTTGTCACTAATTACCACAAAGAAACTATAACATATGTATGCAACAAGTAGTGTGAAAAAGAAAAATAACTCTCTTGTAATATTTTGCAACGGCAAAACAGGTAGGTCGTGGTGTCCTTTATATGCCAGGTAAAACCATGTGATTTTCTCTGTATGTCCTACTACTGTGGCCTACATAACAACTGGCGTGGACAGCCACGTCTTTGCCTCTGTGTATGATAGATAGCCGCGAGCTCTGGACATTCTATGAACTAACGTTATTCACTGGCCGTTACGTGCTCCTCGTGATTTCGTTTCAACTAAAATGAAATAATAGCCCCTTTGCTTCCTTATATTAGTAAAGATGTTATTTGTGGGGCATCAAACAAAAATAAATTGGTTACATAATTATAATGACTTGAAGGTGTCATTATAGATTTGCACCCACGTCAAAACACTATATATGTTACTTTCCGCTAATTAAAATTAGCATTCAGTCAGTCAGTTAAGTGCCATACGTGATACACGCTTGGGCGATCATGTCTCGAAAGAGACATGACTGACTGGGCAGAAGATTATCCCGCAGTAGGTTGCCATTGCTTTCTGCGGTAGACTGGTTGCCGACCAAGGCTATAGAACCCAATCTGTCCTGCTATTTAACCCATAACTGGAAGGAAAAGATTATCCCGCAGTAGGTTGCCATTACTTTCTGCGGTAGACTGGTTGCCGACCAAGGCTATAGAACCCAATCTGTCCTGTTATTTAACCCATAACTGGAAGGAAGAGACGGATTAATACCTTTCCCAAGGGTATTTGCGCGTAAGTGAATACAATGGATTCAACTGGAATTCGAACTCGGTTCCCCTGTTTCTCGTTCCGAGCCGATATCCACTGTACCACAACGCACATTATTAGCATCATTACATCTAAATTAGACATGTAGAAACTGTTGTATTTTCAGTCAAGAAAATCGACATCAATAACGGTGTTTTCGATTTAATACTAAATTCAAAAACCGATATTATTAAACAGTATATAAATTTGTGGTAATTTGATGCCAGAAATAATGAAATCCTGAGCTATCAATTATTGCATTCTATAAATCATATCAGAATTTGGTGCATTACTTAGATTTTGTATTTGAAGTTTTGATTCTTTAAATTCTACGTGATTTGTAGTTGCACCAGTGTTTGTTTGAACGTACTGGTACTTGCTTTTAAAGGTTTCATGACCAAAATCAAAATATCTTGGTTGAATATAAGCAATAAAATATTTTTCAAATCTTAAAAAAAAAACCAGCAACGCGACGCAACACAATAGTGTGTAATTGGTTTTTGTATATTCACTCAAAGTAAATATGGTCTTTTGGTGTGCAAAACTATAATACCCTCCTGATTAAACAGACTTAGTAATACTTTTCTCACCGTGAGTTACTTTTTTTTTAAATAACTACTTATCAATAAGGATGTGCATTGTGGTGCAGTGGATATCGGCTCGGAACGAGACATCAGGGATCAGAGTTCGAATTCCACTCGAATTCCTTGCATTCACTTTCGCACAAATACCCTTGGAAAGGTATTAATATGTCTCTTCCCTCCGGTTATGGGTTAAATAATAGGAGGACAGACTAGGTTCTATAGCCTTAACTGGCAATCAGTCTACCGCAGAAAGCTATGCTAACCTACTGCGGAATAATCCAGTCAGTCATGTCTCGAAAGAGACTGACTTATCAATAAGAAGGTTCTGCAGAAATCATTTGCAAGGAGAAAACTTAGTGATTTTTTTTTTTAATCATATCACCCCAAGCAAGGCGGTAACGCCACTGATGCGCAGGGGGCTACGTAAGGGTAAAAAGAATGGAAAAGAGAAAGCCGGAAACCACATCCTAAACAGGAAACAAGGGATGAGCCTCTTCACCTGTTCAATAGATGTGGGTGGAGTGTGAACCGGGCGATAGCAGTTATTTTCAGAAAAGAACGAATAAAATCTCAAAGCTTAACAATAACATATTTAGAATATCTGTAAATATCTGTAAATATCTGTAAATATTACTATTACTAGTTATTATTCAAACATACGCACCGTAGTATTGGCGCTAGAGGGTGTCGTCGTCAGTGATGTCTTTGCGTGGATCACTGGTGGTTTTCGGGTCTTTCAACATCATACCCCCTCACCGAGCCGACCCGACCAGAGATGATCAGTCTCTGGTCCACCCTCAATAACGTTTGGGCCCTGTACGAAGTCTTGAAAATGCTTCTGATTGGCGACAGACAGAGCCACTTTACATTAAAAGGCGAACCGTTTTTAGTTACATTAAGAACAGTCTACCAGTAAATATTTATCAGAGATGAGATATGATAGTATGTATTTTAATGGTGAACAGGGTTTCTTATAATCAAAATCAGAGAAATTTGAATTAGTTTTTTTATAAATTAACTTTCTTAACTGGGTAATATATATATATATATATATATATATATATATATATATATATATATATACAAAATTTAAAATGGCCTGGAGAAGGATGAATTCCGCCAGGTCTACTTGACCAAGACAAGCTAGGTTTGAATGGACATCTTTCTAACTTTCAGTTCGCACATATTTTGACACACAACCGAGGCGTATAGGAAGCTGGTTAGGTGTTCAATTTTATATAAATATTTTCATGGTAATTGTTTTGATGTGCTTTATTTGGAGCCTCAATTTTCCGAATTTAAGCGAAATACTAGATTGGCAACTAGGTCTCATCATTTTACCGCTTAAATTGCTAGATGTAACCGTAAATTATATGCTAACTGTTCTGCACTTCTCACTTGTGGAACGTTTACGGTATTTGTCTTCGAGTTAAGTTTAATCTTTAAACGTTTTATTGAAATGTTAATCATTATCTTGCATCACTTTGAACCTTTGTTTTCTTTTATTGTCATCTCTCCTTAATAATGTTTCCTCTTAGACTTTTTCACTCTCAGTAACCCCATGCATTTTAGTGATTTTATCGTCTTGATTAGGGTTAAACGGTTCTAAAAAATACGAAAGAAAAATCATTATGATACAGTAAAATAGGCACCTCCACTAAATCGTTGAAAAAAAAAACAGGAAACTTTTAATTAAAAATAAAAAACAAACTTAATAAAAACGAATTTTTCTCATGAAAATTTTTATGTTACTAATAAGAGGAAAAATCAAAGTACTTTTTAATTATTTAAAAAAAAATTATCCCTTCTAACACATTCAAAAATTCCAGATTTTGGTAAAAAATCTTGTTTTGATTTTAGTTAGCGGGTAACCAAATCTTTACGAGAGTTTACAACAGAAAACGCAATATTACATAACTCAGTTTTTTTCTGGTGAAAAACACATTGATTTGGAAATTACTGCAAAAATCAAATAATTGTCGGATTATAATGAAACTTTTTGGACTTATTCACAAGTTAATGTTTTTTAATTATTATTCTTAAAAAATCTTAGTAAAAATATTTTTTACATTTTTTCCCTCTCTACATAAATTCATGAAATTTAAGAAAAAACTGTTTTGTTGCCAAAATTGGTTTTATGAATTAAACGAAAGAGTTATTGGAGAATGTAAATCATTTAATATTTTTTTAAACATTTTGCCTTTATTTCCGAAAATCTACTCACAATAATAAAATAAAAAATGCAATAACATTATGACATTATTTAATTTGATAGACTTTTAATTGCTTTAATAAATAATATTTATTAAGGACATTATAGTCTGAAAAAATTTCTATTAATAATGAAATTTTATAATAATTGTTTTCATTTTTTTAAATTATAATAATTTATAAAGTTTCAAAAATATTTTAAAAATACTACAAAGATTTGTTGTGGTTAGTTTATAAATTTATTAAGTAAAGATTATATTTACTAATCGAAACTTGAAAAGTTTAATACAAATTTCGTGTCTTCGTATTTTAATAATAATTTTAACTTTTTTGTATTTGAAGTTTTTATTGTAATTTCTACGTGTGCATTAAAAAGGTCACGTGTCTCAGGGTTTTTTTTGTTTGTTTTTTTTCAGGAAAAAAATTTGGTACAATTATATCACTTGTAGTCGCTATACACTTATCTTATCTCTCATCTATCAATCTTTCAACTCATTTCAAATACGGTTAAAAGGTTAAAAGTTCAATTCTGTGTTTAAGAAATAGTTTTAGTCTAAATTTCTTGCTATAGATTAAGTTATACTTGTGTAAATCAGATTAATTTAAAATTACATTTGCTGATTTTCCAAAATTAATGTGTCATTTTATTTCTTTCAAAAGTTTTGAAACCGAGAATTAACCTTTGTTTACAAATATCGCTAAAAATGACCAAAAAATAGAAAGATTAAAAAAATCGAAAAATTTTATATTCCAATCCATATAATTTCAGTTTGAAATACACAAGAGTATTTTGCTTACTAGAAATAGTAAATTTAATCAGTTAGCTTTCAATTAAAACTAAAATAAAAATTTCAAGAAAGATTTTTATTTTTAAAAATTCAATTTAAAAGTTAAATTTAAAAGTTAGTGATTGAAAATGAGTGGAGGTATCTATAAAAATATCAGTTTAATAATATTTTAATTTCTTAGACGAAACATCATCAATTACTCTGGATGTTTTAACTAGTAATTATTATTTTTTGTACTTTTTAGTATTAGATGTTACAGTGTTCGAATATTTTAAATGTATTATTATCATGATTATTAATTTCTGACAATTATTTCGATTGCTTTTTGTCTAAACTTTCGTATCGTTAGTAATCAGTGTGAACCGCAAATAAAGAATAAGCCTGTTAGCCGGTCTAATCATGACAACTGTTCTATTGATTCAGTTAAGTGCCATACGTGAAACACGCTTGGGCGATCATGTCTCGAAAGAGACATGACTGACTGGGCAGAAGATTATCCCGCAGTAAGTTGCCATTGCTTTCTGCGGTAGACTGGTTGCCAGCCAAGGCCATAGAATCCAATCTGTCCTGTTATTTAACCCATAACTGGAAGAAAGAGACGGATTAATACCTTTCCCAAGGATATTTCATAAGTGAATGCAATGAATTCAACTGGAATTCGAACTGGGCTCCCCGATTTTTCGTTCCGAGTCGATATCCACCGCACCACAACGCACATCCGCGCTCTATTGATTAGACTATGAAATACAATACAAAAAATCAACAAGAAAGTTCAATGTCACAGTTTTGGGGGAAAAAATACAAAATACATCACAAACTTATACGATTATATATCTCAAGATTAAAAAAAAATCCAAAAAAGTGTCTGTAACGTTATTGATGTGCGTTGTGGTGCAGTGGATATCGACTTGGAACGACAAATCGGGGAACCGAGTTCGAATTCTTTGCATTCACTTACGCACAAATACACTTACAGTAGGTTGCCATTGCTTTCTGCGGTAGACTTGTTGCCAAGCCAAAATGTTACATCCTAACTAATGACTACACTGATTGTGGTGTCTATCTTTTCAGACAAGTCAACTTCAAAATTCTTGATTCAGCTTCAGGCTTAATTTCTCTTTTTTCAATCTGTAATAAATAAATTTTATTTGTGATTATATCATTTATCGCAGAAAAATTTATACATGGCTTCTGCTTCGACGAACATAAGTCACTGGTGCCCCTGCCACATGAGTTTGTTCGTGCAACCAGACTGGCAAAAGGGTCCCACCTATTTACATTTAGATCAACCAAATGTAATTCTACTCCAATAGCTTCTTTTCTTGCACTTCCCACCTGTGCAACTATCTTCCGTATTCTTGCTTTCCTGACGGCTACAACCTCCAGGAAGTTAAATGCAATGTCAATATCCATCTATTAAGCACTTGACTCCAGTTCTTTCTACATCACTCTGTATATCTTTTCCTTTCTCTCTACCTTTGCAACTGTCATCACAACTGTATTCCCATCCTTCTCTTGCTCCCTCCTCTGAAACCCCCTGTAACTGGTTTGCCTTTCTATTTACTCTCCTCTATCTAATCATTTTTTTTCTTATGTATCCCCCTGCGCATCAGTGGCGTTACCGTCTTGCTTGGGGTGAAACGATTAAAAAAATGTATTATTTTTACATCATTTGTCGTAAAAAATTTATATATGTGTTATTTTTACATCCTTTGTCGCAAAAAATCTCGCAACAGCCAACCAACCAATATTTGAAAATATAATTTATTATAAAAAATACATATAAGATTGGATGTAAATAATTTTTTAACTATTTGCCTAAAAAAAATAAAATAAAGGAAAGCAGTTACTATATTCATAATTTTACACCAGTGAAAAAAACTTAAAGACTTTTAAAGCACACTTAATTTATAGGCTCATTTTCAAATGTTTTCTACTGTCTCACTTACCTTCAATATGTTCTGTCATTCTGAAATTTCCTAAACCCTTTATCCTCATTATGTGCCCTATAAATTTCGATATTTTCTTTCTAATGCTAAGTATAAGTGTACTTTTTTTTTTCAATATTTGTCATTGGTCACTTGTTTGTTCATAGTCACTCACATGACATCCACGTAGAACCAGATCTCTGTTGCCTCAAGTCTCTTCTTCATCCGTGATGAGATTTTCCAGTATTCACTGCTCTATTCTATCAGTAATATTTAATTCATGACCATCGACAATTATTTCCTTTCTGCTTATATCTATAGAAAATTCACAAGCAATGCATTTACATTACCCATATGATTGTTTATTCTTTTAATAATACTTGCATTAGTTCATGGCCACTGACAATCGTTCTCTTCCACTGTAACAATATTTCTTCTTTCTCTCTTATCCCAGACAAAAGCCGATGAGGCACCGACGTATTGGCTCATCATGCGGTGTATTTTAACCTCACGGAGTCAATTCTCCTTCAGGTAAAATCACATCCACTGACCTCCAACTAGGTGGCTTGTCTTGGTCGTTGTAGTTCATCTGAACAACACAGTGGTGCCGTACTAACACTCCACCCCACGGGAGTTTAGGCCATTAGTTGAAACGGTTTGCCGGTACATTGTAACTTGTAGCCATCACGTGAGATATTTAGGCGGGGGTTGAGGACCAGTGATGGCCGTTTACCCGAAGGTACAGCGTGACAGACAACAAAGGTACTACGTCTATACAGAACCACCCTATGCCCCCATAAATATTATTTTCAATTTTCAATTCAATTTTAATTTATTTTATTTTTTCAGTTTATTATACTAGGTCTAATGAATTTATATCTTCATTTTATGTTTTATGAATAGTTTTGTTCTATTTGTGTATGTGATTTCATCATTTTTTAATACCAAAAAATTTAACTTGAAACAATGTAACCGATGTTTATATCTGTCTGCAATTAACCTCCGGCCAAAATTTAAAATTTCTCTCACTTGGTTGTTTCCATTGTCTCTTCCCTTTCTTCTCTGCATTTTCTCAATTTTTTCCTTTTTATTTTCCTCTTCACTTTCTACTCCTTCTGTAGCTTTCATTTTCCACTTTCTTTATAGAAATACAATTCTCTTTTTTTTTCCTAAATGCCAAAAAATTTGAGCCCAGACACCATGTAACCAATGTCAATATCTGTCGGTAATTCACTTCTGGTCAAAATTTAAAATTTCTCTCTCTTAGCTGTTTCCATTGGCTCTTTCCTCTCTATATTTTTTACACTTATTTTCCTCTTCACTTTCTATTTCTTCTGTATCTTTTCTTTTCCTCTTTCTTTTCCTTTTCTTGATTTCTCATCTTATTTTCTGATCTTTTCTTCCCTCTTTCTTTTCCTCTCTTTTTAATATCTTTTTAACACGTTAATAAAATCCAATACTAAACGGAAGTGGTGTTTTTTTTTTTTCAATAGAATGTTTAATACCATCATTATTATCTACCTGATGAGACATTGTTCTTTCAATGTCGAAACAAAATGTACAATTTTGTAATAGTTTCTAGCTTGTACATGTTCTAAAGTAATAATTAATAGTATATATATATATATATATATATATATATATAAATTATAAAAAAAATTATATATATATATATATATATATATATATATATATAATGATAATAATACAAATCAATAAATAAATATATAAATAAGAAAAAATAAAATTATAAAATTATTATCAATTATATAGGAACATCTATTATTTTTTGTTGTTAAAAATTGACTGTTCTGTAACAATAAAAAGAATATGAAAATAACGTTATGACTCGAAATGCTCTTTTGCCAACTTTGAAAATATGTCCTCGTTCAAACAAAAATGTCACTTTCAGTCAATAAATAGTCAGTCAAGTGCCATACGTGATACACGAATCGGTGATCATGTCTCGAAAGAGACATATCTAACCGGGCAGAATATTTTGTTCTCACAGTAGGTTGTCATTATATTCTGCGTTAGGCTGATTGCCAACCAAGGTTGTAGAACCCAATCTGTCTTGTTATTTGACCCATATCTGTAGGGAAGAGATGGATTAATATCTTTCCTAAGGTTATTTGAGCTTAAGTTAAAGCAACGAATTCAGCTGGAATTCGAACTAGGTTCCCAGATTTCTCGTTCCGAGCCGATATCCATTGCACCACAACGCAAATCCACTAAATAAATAAGTAAAGTATAAAAAATATAAAAATATAGGCAAATGTTTGAAAAATTCAATACTTAATATATTTTTGTAGTTAATTCCATTATATATATATATATATATATATATATATATATATATATATATATTAACAATGCATTTATACTATATATATATATATATATATTATATATATATATTATATACATTAACAATGCATTTATACTATATATATATATATATATATATATTATATATATATATATTATATATAATTAACAATATTTATACTATATATATATATATATTATATATATATATATTATATACATTAACAATGCATTTATACTATATATATATATATATATATTATATATATATATATTATATATATTAACAATGCATTTATACTATATATATATATATATTATATATACATTATATACATTAACAATGCATTTATACTATATATATATATATATATATATATATATATATATATATATATTTTAATCATATCACCCCGAGCAAGGCAGTAACGCCACTGATGTGCAGGGGGCTACATAGGAGTGAAAAGATTGGAAAAGAGAAAGCCGGAAACGACATCCTAAACAGGGAACAAGGGATGAGCCTCTTCATCCGTTCAATAGACGTGGGTGGAGTGTGAACCGGGATATATTGTGTGTGTGTGTGTGTGTGTGTGTGTGTGTGTGTGTGTATTTAGGCTGCACTTTTTCATTGATGCCTCCTTCATTAAATAATATTGTCAAGTTTTGTCTATTTATTTTATTAATTTTTTTTTCATATTGTCTGATAAGCTTAATAGCATTATCATTAAATGAAGCAAAAAAATCACAAAATTGATACATACTTTCTTATAATCCAATCTAAGTTTTCGGCTTACATAAGCCATTTTCAAAGATGTCAAATTACATTATCGTATAACAATTCACAGACAGAGTAGTATGTGATTAACTTAATTTTTTTTTTCGTTAGGATCTGCTGTATACAGATGAAAATATACTAAAAAAATTAGTAAATACTTATATATATACAACAGATCCTAGAAAAAAATTAAGTTAATCAAAAACCTAGTAAACCTATAAATATTTTGAAAATTTACTCTGTAAATTCAGATACAGAGTGGACTTTTTTCTAAAGTTCTATGTAATCATTTTTGTTCACATTGCTCTCAGTTTCATAGTTTAATTGCAATAAGTTCATTTCTACTTCAAAAGGATTAACATTAAATGATTTCTCTATTCATGTATCTATTTATCTTCATTCACGTATCCAAGATGATGATGTCAAGTTTATTTTTATCTGCCAAATTCTTTCAGTATGTTGGCGATTATGACTTTGCTGCGACCTATTATCTGTTATTGTTCTAATTAACTTTTGATACTTTACCACCCACTTTGTCTTTGTTCTCCCATCTGTTCACACAAACTCATTAAGTAAGTTAATTACTGTTTCTTTTTCTCTTTCTATTTTACTTTTTTGTTTTAAATCAATATCACCCTATGCAAGACAGTAAAGTCACTAAGACACAGGGATTACAGAGTGTGAAAGAATTAGAAACAGAAACATTAATAATGAACAGGAAGAGAAAAGATTGATCAGAAGAACAGTAAATAGTGATTGATATTGCATTTAAATTTTTGTAGATTAAAGTTGGTTGGAAAGCATAGATGGTATTTCCTCAAGCGAGAGGTACGAGAGAAGAAACTGTAAGCATAGAACTTACGGCTACATTTAGCAAGCTCAACTTGAAATTGATGAATCTTGATGCCAGTCATGTACGCTTAAGGTACCAAAGCATAGAGCTCATCCGAACAACTACCATGAAAGATTTTATAGAAAAAAGAAAAACAGGCAACATTACGGTCGTAGAAAAGTGACCGAAGCCAAGCCGCTAGATCAGGACCAATAATATTTCTGATTCTTTGCATTTTATCAAGGAGATCAAGATAGACATCTGAGGTATCAGGGCATATAACAATTCAGTACTCTTTTGAAGGTTTCTGTTACGTCAAGTCTCTTTTTTATTTGTGAGGAGACTGTCTAGCATTCATTGCCATAACAAATATTACATAACAGTTCAGCACTCTTTTATTGTTTCTGTTGCATCAAGTCCCTTCTTTATCGGTGATGCTATTGACAATCATCTATTGTCATATAAGAGGACTGATATTGCATAACAGTCCACTACACTTCTTTTTGCTTCAAGTCTGTTTTTATCTGTGAAGAGATTTTCTAACATTCATTGTCATATAGGAGAACTGGTATTACATAACAGTTCAGAACTCTTTTCTTTGTAGCGAAATCTTTAGAATAAGAATATAAATCTCGACTTAATAAAAAAAATGGAAATAAGCATCACGGTAATACTAAAATATATGGATATCTACAGAGCAAAAATCTTCTCAAACATGTAAATTCAAATGTAGCAAGTATAGTAATATATAGTATATCGAGGCAGCAGACAATTTTCTAAACATATACGGCTAAATATAAGAGACAATGAATGTCTATTATGTTTAATCATGAGCCTTTCTAAACGTCGTATTTTGGCTTTAATTTCAGTTGAAAATAAAAACAAAAATTCTCCAACAATTGGATAATTTTTATTAATTTGTTTCTAAGCTTTCGGCACACATGAACCATCTTCAGAGAGATTATCAAGACGGTAACACAACAACATCCACCATCACCGACGATTTTATTTTGTCTTGACATAAAACTCCGCTAGGCAACGGCAATAGTTACCAAAAATAACAAACGCAGTTCTCAAATTTGCAATGCGGTTCTATGACGTCACACTGCGTGATAGCGCAAAATGACAACAGAACCATGTATTCAAATGTGTTATGACCGGATTTAAACGCGATTTTATTAAGTGTGGGTTGTTTGGATCTAAAAGTCTGTCAGCAATAATATGATACCTTTTGAGACTGAACTAGAAAAGAACGGAAATCTTTGAATCGAAAAAATTAACGAATATACACATAAGCTCATCATCCCAATAATGAGTCAAATTTCACGTGAAAAGTAATAATGAGCGGAAGAAAGGTAATTTTGTTGAAGACGCTCTTGATTCAACTATCAAAATAATCGTTGACTAGATACGAAATGAATAGAGATAATAATGCCGACAGTGAAAAAGTAAAGGAGTTGCACGTTTGGTTGATTTTGTTTGGCGGCATATCAACCTCTATGGGTTATTTAATGCCGAAATCTAAATATTTTGAACACAATTGTATGACTTTAAATATATTTTGAATAAAACGGTATGCCTTCGTCTACATATAAATTGTATTATTGGTCATTTTGCAATAAAATATATTGTTGGTTATTCTATTATAAAATGTATTGCTGGTCATTTTGCTTTAAAATTTTATAGTTGGTTATTTTACTATAAATAGGTTTTGTCAGATAAGTTTTTTATGTAAACATTTATTGCTGATATTTTTTTTATATATAAAACTGCGTTTCTATACTTCATCGTGATTAACTTTTGTTTTGGGGTTCTCTTTTTGCCCTTAGTTAGGACTATAATAGGTGCTATAAACCCGGGAAAGGGTGAACCTAGGAACAACAGCAATTAAGAGAAGGTTTCCACGGTCTTAAAAAATTCCAATATGCCTATCAGAGGCCTTGCTGCAGGATATAAAGAAAGAGAAAGAAAGAAAGAACGAAGAAAGAAAAAGAAAGAAAAATTAAAGAAAAATAAAAAAAATGAAAGAAAAAAGAAAGAAAAAATGAAAAAGAAATAAAATGAAAGAAAGACAAAGACGAAAGATAAAAATTAAAATAATGAAAGAAAAAGAAAAATAAGAAAGAAAAAGAAAAAAATAAGCAAGAAAAAAGTGAAAGAAGAGAAAGAAATAAAAATAAAAATAAAATAAAATAAAATGAAAATAAAAGAAAAAGAAGTAAAAATGGAAGAAATTTTAAGAAAAAGACGAAAAATTGAAAGAAAAATTAAAGAATAAGTAAGAAAAAATGAAAGAAAAAGAAAAATGAAAAACGAAATAAAAATGAAAGAAAGAAATAGAAATAAAAAGAAAAGAAAAAGAAAGAAAATGAAAGAATGAATAAAAAAGAAAAGAAAAATGAAAAAAAGAAAAAGAAAAAGAAAGAAAAATGAAAGAAAGAAAAATGAAAAATGAAAGAAAGAAAAAAGAACTAAAAATGCAAGAAAATTAAAAAAAAATGAAAGAAAAACTAAAAAACAACAATGTATGAAAAAGAATAAAAAATGAAAGAAAGAAAAAATGAATGAAAAAGAAAAATGAAAGAAAATGAAAGAAAGAACAATGAAAGAATAAGAGAACTATGAATGAAAAAGAAACAGAAACCAAAAATGAAAAAGAAAAACGAAAAAATGAAGAAAATAAAGAAAAAGAAAAAATGAAAGAAAATGAAAGAATGAAAGAAAAGGAACTAGAATTGACAATGAAATTTTATTTGTTTGTATTCTACGGGGAGGTACTTTTTAATAGAATGATTTATAAGAAATGTACGCATATTATTCGTGTTAATCGCATTTAAGACACTGGTTATTCCTGTTTTTTTTTTCGGTAACATGTTATACTTGGTAACATGTTATACTTGGTAACATGTTATACTTGGTAACATTCTTGGAATTTCGAGCTGAACACTTTAATCAATCTACTATATTATACTGTTATTTTGCCGCTGTCAATACAAGGAGGTTATTCCATGTTAGTTACTCGTTAATTCTACTAAACATTTCTCAGCCTGACACACGGACTATCTGGTACATTGCAGGGATATAACGAACGCTTTGACCATTATTGGAAAACTGACAAAGAAGTGGACTCAGATGAATTATATTCTTTAGTAAGAACAGTGGAATTAGGACATTCTACTTCGATAAATGGTTTAAATCGAAATTCCGAGGATGTTACCAAATATAACATGCACTTGAAAAAGAGGAAAGGGTACAATAACGGAAACGTTTTCGTAAAAGCAACAAAGATGTAAGCTCTTGTTCTAATAAGTCATTATTTAATTGGCATAGATAGATCTATTTATCGTCCGGTTCACACTCCACCCACGTCTATTGAACAGGTTAAGAGGCTCATCCCTTGTTCCCTGTTTAGGATGTGGTTTCCGGTTTTCTCTTTTCCAATCTTCTCATTTTGTTTTTTATTTTTCAATTGGAGTAGATAGAACTATCTATCGCCCGGTTCACACTCCACCCACGTCTATTGAACAGGTTAAGAGGCTCATCCCTTGTTCCCTGTTTAGGATGTGGTTTCCGGTTTTCTCCTTTCCAATCTTTTCACTATTACGTAGCCCCCTGCACATCAGTGGCGTTACCGCTTTGCTTGGGGTGATACGATTAAAAAAAAAAATGTAACACTAGTAAAAATTTCATGATTTTCCTACTTCAGTTTTCTGCTAAATTTTCAGAATAAGTTGTTTTTTTTTTTGTTGTTTTTTTTTATAAGCGTTTCACCCCGAGCAAGGCATGTCACTGCCACTACTGCGCAGGGGGCTACATACAGTGGGGAAAGGATGATTAAATATAGGAAATGTCAGAGGGTGGGTGATAGGCGGGTAGGGATACCGAGAATGGTTAAATATAGGAAATGTCAGAGGGTGGGTGATAGGCGGGTAAGGATACCGAGAATGAGGGTTGGGTAGATGAGAGCGTTCTGAGAATAATTGGGAGTTAGTGTGATAGGAGGTGTCTATTGACCCTACATTTAAACACCTGGAGATTGTAGCTGTTGGGAAAGCAGACTTGTGGAAGGGAGTTCCACAGGTGGGAAGCGCGAGAAAAAAAGCTGTTGGAGTAGAATCTACGGTTACATCTTATTTGTTTAACTGTAAAAGGGTGGGACCTAGTTGCTAATCTAGTATCTCGTGTAAATTCGTGCTTAGGCGGCACCAGTGATCTAAGCTCATCGGAGCAGAAGCCATGAAAATACTTGTAGAAGAGGCACAGGGAAGCCACATCACGCCGGTGAGAGAGTGGTTGCAGCCGGTCTGCCAAGTCAGTATCAACCACGTTACAGATCCTCCTTTGTATTTTGTCAAGAAGCCCAAGGAGAGCAGCAGGGGCACCCGAACAGTTATGGCAGCAATATTCAATACACGGGCGGATGGTAGATTTGTATATGTGCAGAATAGATTCAGGTGGGAAAAACTTCCGGGCCCTGCACAGAGAACCGACTTTCATAGCAGCAAATTTGGCAATGGATTCGATATAGTCATTCCATTTGAGGTCCGCCGAAAGTGTAAGGCCAAGGAGGCGTAGTATTTTACTCTCTGGGAGGCTAGCCTGTCCCATGCTAATGGGAGGTAGATGCGATTGTCTATGGTGGTTAGTTGAGAACAGCTTCGTTTTAGAGGCATTGAAATTTACCAGCCATTTCCTACCCCAGGCCACTACGGATTGGATGTCCTTTTCAAGTACGGCAGCGAGGTTCACTTTGTCGTCCACACCTGGTTTTTGATCGATGCGAGAGTAGATTGTTGTGTCATCGGCATACATGCCAACTTGGGATCTTATGGCGTCGGGGAGATCATTAATGTAGATCAGAAAGAGCGTTGGACCTAGGATAGAACCTTGAGGGACGCCCGCGTTCGTATGGTAGTTTTGGGAGGCATCCCTTTCGATTTTACTACTATAGAATAAGCGTTGAAATTTATCTAGTGTATCATTAAATATTTGACCATAACAACTTTAACAAAATAATGCAATGATTTTCATAAGTATCAATAAATGTAATTATTCAAAGAAGTAAGAGGGTACAAATGAAAAGATTTGAACATGAAAATGTTTTCCCATTTCACTGAAGCAGACGTTACACAAATGAACCTTTTCTCACTGAAACGAAATAGTGTCTCTAATATGTATTTTTTGTCTTTCCTCGTAATTAAAACGGCATAGTCCATTATTTATCTTAGATAATGACGGGGCGTAACATACGGGCTAACTGACTAGGAAACAAACAGTATTATAACGTGAGGACTAACGTTAGCTTACAAATTTTTTTAAAATATCGATATCAGCTCCATGAAAAATTAAAAAGGCAAACAAATGATATTACAGGTGAAAATAACACAAAAAGGTTTGTGAAAAAGACAGTTAAAAAAGGAAACAGAATCACTGTACAAGTGTACTGGACGAAAATACACCAAAGCTAAAATAAAACAGATAAAAACAATTGACACCTGTGTGAAAAAGCCTAAGTCTACCTAAAAAAATCTTCAACTTTATACTTCTAACGTCTCCACCTGAACTCTGAAATTTTATTTCCTATTTATTTTATTTTCTCTCAATAAAAGTAGATAGGAACGTCTGTCACCTAGTTCATGCACATTTCTGGTCTTTGAAAAAGTAAAGAAGCAAGCTGTATTCACCCTAGTCGGGTCGAGCCGGCTTTCTTTCTGATGGAGGAAGATTCATTGGAATTTATTTAAGGGCAGGATCCAAAGTCCTACCCTGTTATTTAACCCATAACTGGAGGAAAGGGACGGCTTAATACCTTTCCCAAGGGTACCAGCGCGTAAGTGAATGCAGGGTATTCAACTGGAATTCGAACTCGGTTCACCGATTTCTCTTTCCGAGCTGATATCCACTGCATCACAACGCACATCCGTCACTAAACGCTTACAGCACCTGGTATTCCCAAGCGGTCACCCAAGTACTGACCAGGCTCAACGTTGCTTGACTTCGGTTATCGAACGAGAACCGGTGTATTCAACGTGATATGACCGCAAGTCATCTGGTCTTTGAAGCAGAAGTAGATGTTTATTCCTTGTTCCCTGTTAAAAATTGGGTTTCTGGCACCTAAATTTTATTTCAACTTCTGAAATCTCTGCCTAAATTCTGAACTTTTACTTATTATTTATTTACATTTTACCTCAGTAGGATTAGATAGGTCTACTATCGTCTGGCTCACACTTCTCTCCGGTTATTTGAACAGTAGTAGAAGTTTATCCCTTGCTCTCTGTTTAGAATTGGGTTTCTGGTTCTTTATAAAGTCTTTTCTTTTCTCTTTAATTCTTAGTAGCCATTTGCAAAGGATCTCTTAACCACAAAACTACTTTTAGTCAGTGTCCATAACAAGAACCTTTATCAGATGTCAGTGATTAAGTTCCAAGAAAACGTAATTCGTTTTTTTTTTTACCCAAATAGAGATAGATTTCATATATTAATCGATATAAAATAAACTTTTCAGTAATACGAGGTATAACATCAGATTTAAAACCGGGATCACCTATCACAGATTATTATTTAAACAGTAAAATTAACGCCCACTAACTTACACAGCAGAAAGTATTGTTTAAATTATATATACATTCTTACTAACTATAAAACACTTGGAACACTTCTATGTAGTCTAATGGTTACTAATCTTGTAACGTCATCAGCTGCAATTGAATAGTGACTTTGATTCTCACTGGGTGGCGAATGCTTTCGGTCTTGTGCTATATCTAAGCTAGGCTTAGAAAATCACCATACTTAGTACAATTTCTGTTGTTATTATTTTAAATTATTATTTTATAATAAAAACAAAAATTAAATGCATTTGCCCACAATGCATTTCATAAAAAAAAAGAAAATATTGGTTGATTTCATGTTGATTTGATTTAATAAACTAAATTGCATTAATGTTAATTTAGTTCTTCGTCGCTTTTATTTTTTAGGAGATAACACAAATTAAAATATATCAAAATCTAAATATATAGTTGAAAATTAAGGAACGGTGATTACATAATCAACTGCTTCTACCTGAAAACATGTGCTTATTTAACTCTATAATTTTAATGTTCTCATCTACATTTCAAAATTTTATTTACTAATTTTTATTTATGTAATCTTGTCTGAAGTGGAATCTACAGTAGCCAAACTGAATAGAAACAAAGCAACTCCACATAGCCATCAGCTTAATGAGCCATATAACAAAACTGATCGTCCGAATCCTGATGAACAAAGCGAGAAGCAGAATCAGGCCAGAGATAGAACGGGAACAAGGAATGCCATATTTATGATTAGGATGCTCTCCGAAAAGGCAATACAAATGAAGGACTTATACCTGTGCTTCATTGATTATGCGAAGGCATTTGACAAAATACGCCACAAGGAACTGATGGAGATGCTCGGCAGCCTGGAGATAATTGGGAAAGACTTCAGAATAATAAAGAATCTTTACTGGCAGCAAACCGCTTGCATACAGACAGATAATGAATTGAGTAGATATACAAAGATAGAACGGGGCGTAAGACAAGGATGTATCTTTTCGCCGGATCTGTTCAACTTGTATAGCGAGAATATTTTGAGGACCCTAGAAGTTATACCTGGATTCGTAATCGGAGGCCACAATTTAAACAACCTAAGGTACGCAGATGATACAGTGCTGATAGCAGACACAGAAAGGCAACTACAAGACCTCCTACAGAAGGTAGCAGGAGAAAGTAACAAGAAAGGACTAGAAATAAACTGCACGAAAACCGAGTGCATGGTCATCAGCAAAAAGAGCAGCCCAAAATGCCAAATACAGGTCAGGGATACCAGAATCAAGCAGGTACAAAAATTTAAATACCTGGGAAGCGTTATAACAGAAGACGGAAAATGCGACACAGAGGTCCGAATGCGAATTGGCATGTCGAAGGAAGCATTCCAGAAGTTGAGTAAAGTATTAAGAAACAGGACAATTTCGCTAGAAACAAAGAAGATAGTACTGGATTGCTACATGCTGTCCGCCCTTCAATATGGCAGTGAATGCTGGACAATACCATCAAAGATGAAGGAAAAACTTGAAGCAACTGAAATGTGGTTCTACAGAAGGATGCTGCGAATATCATGGATCGAGCATGTGAGCAATGATGAGGTCTTGGAAATGATGGAAACAAAAAGGAAATTAATACTGAGCATCAGAAAGAGACAGTGAAGTTCCTGGGACACGCAATGAGGAAGGAGGGCTTGGAGAATCTAATACTAACAGGCCAGATAGAGGGAAGAAGAGACAGGGGAAAGCAACGGATAACATATTTGAAGGACCTGATCAGGTGGATGACGGAACGAGGATTGCATGATGTAACAGGAGAAGGCGTGCTCAGAATCACCAGGGATAGGGAAAAGTGGAAGCCCATTATCGCCTACGTCCTGAAGGGACAAGGCACTTAGAAAAAGAAGAAGAATCTTGCTTTATTCTATTTTTACACAAGAGTAGACAGTACGCCTATCGCCCGGTTTACACTCGTCCTAGTCTTTTGAAGTGCAGTAGAGTTTTATCTTTTGTTTCCTGTATAGGATTGGGTTTCCGGTTCCTTTTCTGAAATGTTTCTAGATTTTTTCACCTTACCAGTAACACCATGTACCTTAGTATCATTATCGCTTTGCTTGAGGTGAAATGATAAAAATTATACTTACATTTTAGACAGATGTGCTTTCTCCTTGCAAACACGTTGATCTTTGTCACAAAGTAAAATTCAATTATCGTTTTTGTGAAATGCATATCACTCGATGGGACTTTCGATAGTCATATCTGCTAACTTATGTCTTCGTTAGACCATTGGATCTGAAACGTAAACTTGGTAATAGTTTTAAAGTACTTAATAGATTTTAAGCTGTCATTGTTATTACATAAACCATATTTTTGTGGAAGCATGTATTGTCGGAAATTTACAGATGTAACGGGTCTCCTGATTGGCTGATTTAACCCGAACCTCGTTTTGAACTTTAGGCGGGCTTTACCAGAGGTTTTATGTTTTTTTTACACGATGGTTTTGTTCACTCCTTTTTTCAGCTAGCACGAACAGTATCGGACGTATTGTGCCGCTCCGGATTTTTGTTGCAGCAGGGCCTAAATTGGCGCCCACTTGTCTCGCTATATCGAGACCATCTTACCAATTCTTTGTAATCTTTTAGGCTAATGCCTCAACTTTGTAACAGAGAAAATCTCTTGTTACCCTTCTTACCTTAAAAAGGATACCCTTGCCTTCCTAGAGAAAAATTCTCTAAGCACTATCATCTTATACCAAGATAAGAAACTGTGAAAGAAGCTGACCCAGAAGAAAGTTCCTGTACGTCGCGGATCGCAGTTCCTTGTGTCTTTTTCATCCCACTCCTAGACGGAGGATACTATACCAAGCTAAGCAGAGAAAAGAGACTATACCAAGCTACACTGTAGCAGTAAAATTCAGCATATTTTTGCAAGACAAATAAATTGTTTTTCCTATACCAGGTATGTCTTGTTATGTTTGATAATTTCCTTTCACTGCTTAAGCGCTAAGCTATGTGAATATATTTCTCACAGTATTTGAGTGAATATCCCTTTTTTTAAAGTGTTTGCTTAGTATCCATATGCCTAGACAACAGAAAGTCTTAAAGAAAATATAACTGGTGATAAGAATCACACTTGTATTACCTTTTATAATAGGAAAACATCTTACCTTTTTTATATATTTTACAGACTTATGGCTGTATGGTAGGAATGTTCGCTTTCTATAATTCATCATGGACGATTTGTCAAGAAGATAACATCTTGATTTTATCGGCTTTAGGGAGTTGATCCAAGCGTGCAGTACTTTTGGAAAGTGCCTGAAAATCATACCGCATGTTGTTGTTCTAAGCCTTGTGAGTGAATGTGGATAGACAGATCTATACAAAGGTTGGGATAGTCATCGTCACTGAGGGGGATTGAACGTAGTGATCTTTGTGAAACTTTTGATCATGCTAGATAATACGATTTTCTTCATAAACTGTAACTAAGGTCCGTATATTTGCAGTATATACCACAGATCGGCTCGGTTAGTGTTGAACAAAAAACAAATGTGCCTGAGCAGATGTCGGCAACAGAAATTGGGTTGCCATTCTAGTAGACAGGACTACTCAGCTACAATTTTAATAGACTTACTTTCTTTATGTATATATATAAATGTGTGTGTGAGTGTGTATTTATGTTATCGAGCGATTGGTACATTTACCATTATTTGGTTTCACGTGGAAAATAGTTACTACTACATCTATTGCTACTAATACTACTAGAAGTAAAATCTTATGAATTAATAAATGAGATTTGTATTAATTATAAACACTGTTCATTTTTATTGTTTTTATTGCAAAAACCTTTACTTCTTAATTCTCCTCTTTCTCCTCATAACATTATTCAAATCATCTTTAGAGGAAACTTATAATTAACATTAGGAAGAGACAGTACACATTCCTGGGACAGGTGATGAGGAAGGAAAGCTTAGAAAATCTGATACTCACAGGACAAAGGAAAGAGGGACAGTGGAAAGCAGTGCGTAACAGACTTGATGATTTTAAGTAAATGAATGCCAGTGCAGAGTTTGGGAAAAATATATCCTAAGAACCACAAGGAGCAAGGAAATGTGGAGGGCTATGATCACTTACGTCCTGAAGAAGAATCTTCAGTATTTGCACTTTTCTGTACATCGATTTGTAAATATCTTTGTGCAGATCGAATTCTTTATTTTTTTCACTACTGAGTGTCTCGGGTTTTCATTTGTATTGATCAACCTCAGCCCCTTTACAAAACTAATGCAACACTGTCATTATTTACTGAACATAAACTAGTTTGGCATGTCTCAGGTATAGAACACTCTGAATACCAATCGCATTATAATTATCTATGTGACAAGGTTGCTAAACATTGCACCATGCTGAGCAATTCTAAATTGCATTTACTACATTTAGCTTAGTTTCACACAAGGCTACAAAACACATTACTCCAAGCCGAGAGACAATGTTCTTTATTAAACTTAGATTATCTTTGACACAAGGCTATAAATACCGAGCACCCAATCAAAATCAATTTCACTCGGCATGTTCAACTATACTAGCCACTTCAATTAGCCATTACTTTATAACTAAGCACACTTTTAGTACACTTAGTTTTGGCACAAGGCTACAAGTAAAAGGCGCGTAATTCTACAAATGATGTACAAGTTCAGCTTTAGATCATCACACTCTGATGAGGCGTTTGGTAACACCATACTGCTGGCTGTTTACCAAACTACCCTCTCAATCACAACCCTAACCCTAACCACTGCTACATATTTTAATGCACCTCTCTTCTTCCCCGTCGACGCAGATAGCCAAACCGTAATAATAATAAATCGATGATTGCAGCAGAAATCACCCATACGTAACCAATGATTGATTTTTTTGGTGATGCTGCTGTTGTCACTGCTTATAACGTGTTTACTTTGTTATGAGTACTTTTTTTTTTAACGTTTTTCTCTTTATGAACGAATATTCACTTGTATAAACGTCAACGTTCATGTGTGTATGCATGGGTGTATGTGTATGTATATCTTAACTCCCGCCTCACGCATATGAAGTCCTCCCTTATGAACAAACCCTAACTGTTCCCCAGTTCTTTTGCACACAACATCCCTCCACTACCTATACATTCACCACCTCATCTTTTCTTTTGTCTTATTGACAGGTGCTGCGATCGGTCGATCATAGCAATAAACCCAATCTGATGGCACCTGTCACGTGTGCTATTTGTTCTTCTAATTACCAATGTAGCAGGAGAGGTGTCTGTCCGAGAAAGCGCATACATACCTGGGTATGTGCAGGTGTATATACGTGTGGTAGGTGTTAATGTGCAGGCGTATGCGCGGGTATGAATACATCGTCGTTTTAGACTTTCTATCAACCTGGTAATATGTGTGTATGCGTGTGCACGTTCTATTTTATTTTTTTACGAAGTTGTATTTTTTAATCATTACCACCCCAAGCAAGGCAGTAAAGCCACTAAAGTGCAAGGGTTTGCAGAGTGTGGAAGAATTAGGAACTGAAACATTAATAATGAGCAGGAAGAGAAAAGAGTAGTGAGAAAGTAAAATTAAACTTGGGTAGAAAGCATGGAGCTTGAAAGGAATTCGACATATGAAAAGTACTGAAAAAGAAACTTAATCTACATCTAGCCAGTAAATATAAATGGATGATACCTCAACGCCTGTCTAGTATCGTGCTTAAATTAAAACTGTCTAGGCATCATAGCAAAGATCTCTTCTGAACAATTACCAAGAAAGTATTTTTTACAAAAGGCACAAAGAGTTAACCTTACGGCGATGGGTAAATGACCGAAGCTGAGCCATCAAATGAGGACGAATGATATTGCTGATTCTTTTCGGAATTTTATCACAGTTCAAGTAGGGGCACTTGGCTATATGTGGCAGTAATATTCTGAGCAACGATGAATGGCAGACTTATAGGTATGTAAGATAGATACCGGAGAGAAAGATGATCTCGACCGACACAGGGAACCGACTTCCTTAGCAACTGACTAAGGAAAGGATTCAATATAGTCTTTCCACTTCATGTCAGCCAAGAATGTTAGTCCGAGTATGCGCAACGAGTCATTCTCTTGGAGCTTAGCATGAGTCATTCTGATAGAGGGAAGAGTCATTTTGGAGGTTAGCATGAGTCATTCTGATAGAGGGAAGAGTCATTTTGGAGGTTAGCATCAGTCATTCTGATAGAGGGAAGAGTCATTTTGGAGGTTAGCATGAGTCATTCTGATAGAGGGAAGAGTCATTTTGGAGGTTAGTATCAGTCATTCTGATAGAGGGAAGAGTCATTTTGGAGGTTAGCATGAGTCATTCTGATAGAGGGAAGAGTCATTTTGGAGGTTAGTATCAGTCATTCTGATAGAGGGAAGAGTCATTTTGGAGGTTAGTATCAGTCATTCTGATAGAGGGAAGAGTCATTTTCGAGGTTAGCATGAGTCATTCTGATAGAGGGAAGAGTCATTTTCGAGGTTAGTCATTCTGATAGAGGGAAGAGTCATTTTCGAGGTTAGCATGAGTCATTCTGATAGAGGAAGAGTCTCATTTTTGGAGGTTAGTATCAGTCATTCTGATAGAGGGAAGAGTCATTTTCGAGGTTAGTATCAGTCTTGTTCTGATGAAGGAAGAGTCCCATTTTCGAGGTTATTCAGTCCTGTTTCTGATAGAGGGAAGAGTCATTTTCGAGGTTAGCATGAGTCATTCTGATAGGGGAAGAGTCATTTTGGAGGTTAGTATCAGTCGTTCTGATAGAGGAAGAGTCATTTTCGAGGTTAGTATCAGTCTAATTTCTGATAGAGGGAAGAGTCATTTTGGAGGTTAGCATCAGTCATTCTGATAGAGGGGAAGAGTCATTTTGGAGTTGTATAAGTCATTCTGATAGAGGAAGAGTCATTTTGGAGGTTAGTATCAGTCATTCTGATAGAGGGAGAGAGTCATTTTTGGAGGTTAGTATCAGTCATTCTGATAGGAAAGTCATTTTCGGTTAGCATGAGTCATTCTGATAGAGGAAGAGTCATTTTCGAGGTTAGTATCAGTCATTCTGATAGAGGGAAAGTCATTTTCGAGGTTAGCATGAGTCATTCTGATAGAGGAAGAGTGTTTTTCGAGTTAGTATCAGTCATTCTGATAGAGGAAGAGTCATTGAGGTTAGCATGAGTCATTCTGATAGAGGGAAGAGTCATTTTGGAGGTTAAAATGTCAGTCATTCTGATAGAGGAAGAGTCATTTTGGAGGTTAGCATAAGTCATTCTGATAGAGGGAAGAGTCATTTTGGAGGTTAGTATCAGTCATTCTGATAGAGGAAGAGTCATTTTCGAGGAGGGTTAGTATCAGTCATTCTGATAGAGGAAGAGTCATTTTGGAGGTTAGCATAAGTCATTCTGATATGAGAAGGAAAGTCATTTTGGAGGTTAGTATCAGTCATTCTGATAGAGGGAAGAGTCATTTTGGAGGTTAGTATCAGTCATTCTGATAGAGGAAGAAGTCATTTTCAAGAGGTTAGCATGTGAGTCATTCTGATAGAGGAAGAGTCATTTTCGAGGTTAGTATCAGTCATTTCTGATAGAGGGAAGAGTCATTTTCAGGTTAGTATCAGTCATTCTGATAGAGGGAAGAGTCATTTCGAGGTTAGCATGAGTCATTCCCAAGTAGAGGAAGAGTCATTTTCGGGGTTAGTATCAGTCATTCTGATAGAGGGAAGAGTCATTTTCGAGGTTAGTATCAGTCATTCGGTAGAGGAAGAGTCATTTTCGAGGTTAGCATGGAGTCATTTGATAGAGGGAAGAGTCATTTTGGAGTTAGTAATAGTCATTCTGATGAGGGAAAGTCGTTGGAGGTTAGCATGGGAGTCATTCTGATGGGGGAAGAGTCATTTGGAGAGTTGGTATCGGAGTCATTTGATGAGGAAGAGGTCATTTTCGAGGTTAGTATCAGTCATTCTGATAGAGGAAAAGTCATTTTCGAGGTTAGCCTTGATCATTCTGATGAGGGAAAGGTATTTCGGAATTAGCATGAGTCATTCTGATAGAGGGAAGAGTCATTTTCGAGTTAGTATCAGTCATTCTGATAGAGGAAAAGTCATTTTCGAGGTTAGTGTAGTCGGCTGATAGAGGAAGAGTCATTTTCAGAGTTGGTATCAGTCATTCTGATAGAGGGAAGAGTCATTTTCGAGGTTAGCATGAGTCATTCTGATAGAGGGAAGAGTCCATTTCGAGGTTAGCATGAGTCATTCTGATAGAGGGAAGAGTCATTTGGAGGTTAAACTATCAGTCATTCTGATAGAGGGAAGAGTCATTTTGGAGGTTAGCATAAGTCATTCTGATAGAGGGAAGAGTCATTTTGGAGGATTAGTATCAGTCATTCTGATAGGGGAAGAGTCATTTTGGAGGCTAGTATCAGTCAAATTCACGGATAGAGAGGAAGAGTCATTTTCGAGGTTAACAATGATGTTCTCCACGATGGGGAAGGAGGTATGAGTTGTGTCAGTCATTCTGATAGAGGAGAGTCATTTCAAGGTTAGCATCAGTCATTCTGATAGAGGAAGAGGTGGGCTTTTTCGAGGTTAGTATCAGTCATTCTGATAGAGGGAAGAATGTTTTCGAGGTTAGTATCAGTCATTCTGATAGAGGAAGAGTCATTTTCGAGGTTAGCATAGAGGTCATTCTGATAGAGGAAGAAGTCATTTTGGAGGTTAGTATCGGATCATTCTGATAGAGGGAAGAATATGGAGGTTAGTATGAGTCATTCTGATAGAGGGAAGAGTCATTATGGAGGTTAGTATGAGTCATTCTGATAGAGGAAGAGTCATTTTCGAGATGAGTCATTCTGATAGAGGAAGAGTCATTATGGAGGTTAGTATCAGTCATTCTGATAGAGGGAAAGATCATTTTCAGTTTAGTATCAGTCAATTCTGATAGAGGAAGAGTCATTGGAGGTTAATGATCATTTCTGATAGAGGGAAGAGTCATTTTGGAGGTTAGCATAGTCATTCTGATAGGGAAGAGGTATTTGGAGTTTAGTATAGTCATTCCTGATACCTTTTGAGGAAGAATATTGGAGGTTATTATCGTCATTCCTGATAGAGGAAGAATGGTACGAGGTTAACAGGTATTCTGATAGAGGAAGAGTCATTTTGGAGGTTAGTATCAGTCATTCTGATAGAGGGAAGAGTCATTTTCGAGGTTGAAAACAGGTCATTTCTGATGAAGGGAAGAGTCATTTTCGAGGTTAGTATCAGTCATTCTGATAGAAGATGTTTTCGAGGTTAGCATGAATCATTCTGATAGAGGAAGAGTCATTTCAAGTTAGTATCGATCTGACTCTGATAGAGGAAAGAGTCATTTTCGAGGTTGGTATCAGTCATTCCTGATAGAGGGAAGAGTCATTTTTCGAGGTTAGTATCAGTCATTCTGATAGGGGAAGAGTCATTTTCGAGGTTAGCATAAGTCATTCTGATAGAGGAAGAGTGTTTCGAAGTTAGCATGAGTCATTCTGATAGAGGAAGAGTCATTTGGAGGATTGTATCAGTCAATTTCTGATAGAGGAAGAGTCATTTTGGAGGTTAGCATGATCATTCTGATAGAGGAAGAGTCATTTTGGAGGTTAGTATCAGTCATTCTGATAGGGAAAAGTCATTTTGGAGGTTAGTATCGAACCATTCTGATAGAGGAAGAGTCATTTCGAGGTTAGCATCAGTCATTCTGATAGAGGAAAGTCATTGTGGAGGTTAGTATCAGTCATTCTGATAAGGAGAAGGTGTTTTCGGGGTTAGCATGAGTCATTCTGATAGAGGGAAAGAGTCATTTTCGAGTTAGTATCCGCAGTCATTCTGATAGAGGAAGGTCATTTTCGAGGTTAACGCCAGTCATTCTGATAGAGGGAAGAGTCATTTTTAGGTTAGTATCAGTCATTCTGATAAGAGGAAAGAGTCATTTGGAGGTTAGTATCAGTCATTCTACAGTAGAGGGAAGAGTCATTTTGGAGGTTAGTATCAGAATCATTCTGATAGAGGAAGAGTCATTTTCGAGGTTAGCATGAGATCATTCTGATGGGAAGAGTCATTATGGAGGTTTAGTATCAGTCATTCTGATAGAGGAAGAGTCATTTTCTGTGGTTGGTATCCAAATGTTCTTGATATAGAGGGAAAGAGTCATTTGGAGGTTAATCAGTCATTCTGATAAGAGGAAGAGTCATTTGGAGGTTAGCATAAGTCATTCTGATGAGAAGGAAGAGTCATTTTGGAGGTTAGTATCAGTCATTCTGATAGAGGAAGAGTCATTTCCCGAGGTTAGCATCAGTCATTCTGATAGAGGAAGAGTCATTATGGGAGGTTAGTATCAGTCATTCCGATGGGAAAGATCATTTTCGAGGTTAGCATGAGTCGTTCTGATGAGGAAGAGTCATTTTCGAGGTTAGTATCAGTCATTCTGATAGAGGAAGAGTCAATTTTCGAGGTTAGCATGAGTCATTCTGATAGAGGAAGAGTCATTTTCGAGGTTAGTATCAGTCAATTCTGACGGGGAAGAGTCATTTTCGAGGTTAGCATGAGTCTTGTTCTGATAGAGGAAGTCATTTTCGAGGTTAGTATCGGTCATTTCTGATGGGGAAGAGTCGTTTCGAGGTTAGCATGAGGTCATTCTGATAGAGGGAAGAGTCATTTTCGAGGTTAGCATGAGTCATTCTGATAGAGGGAAGAGTCATTTTCGAGTTAGTATCAGTCATTCTGATAGAGGGAAGAGTCATTTTCGAGGTTGGCACCAGTCATTCTGATAGAGGGAAGAGTTCATTTAGTTACTTGTAAGTCATTCTGATAGAGGGAAGGGCTCATTTTGGAGGTTAGTATCAGTCCATTCTGATAGAGGAAGAGTCATTTTGAGTTTAGCATAAGTCATTCTGATAGAGGAAAAGTCATTTTTGGAGGATTTAGTATCAGTCATTCTGATAGAGGGAAGAGTCAGGTTGGTATCAGTCATTCTGATAGAGGGAAGAGTCATTTTTCGAGGTTAGCATCAGTCATTCTGATAGAGGGAAGAGTCATTATGGAGGTTGGTATCGATCATTCTGATAGAGGAAGGTATTTCGAGTTGGTAGTATCAGTCATTCTGATAGAGGGAAGAGTCATTTTTGGAGGTTATTGTCGTCATTCTGATAGAGGGAAGAGTCATTTTGGAGGTTAGCATAAGTCATTCTGATAGAGGGAAAGTCATTTTTGGAGGTTGATATCCAGTCTAAATTCTGATGAGGAAAAGTCATTTTCGAGGTTAGCATCAGTCATTTCTGAATAGAGGAAGAGAGTCATTTTGGAGGTTAGCATAAGTCATTCTGATAGAGAAGAATCATTATGGAGGTTAGTATCAATCCATTGACATTTCTGATAGAGGGAAGAGTCATTATGGAGTTAAGTATCAGTCATTCTGATAGAGGAAAGAGTCATTATGGAGGTTAGTATCAGTCATTCTGATAGAGGAAGAGTCATTTTGAGTTCAGTATCAGTCACATTCTGCATTAGAGGAAGAAATTTTGGAGGTTAGTATCAGTCATTCTAAGATAGGGAAAGTCATTTGGAGGTTAGCATAAGTCATTCTGATATAGAGGAAGAGTCATTTGGAGGTTAGTAGCATCAGTCATTCTGATAAGGAAAGTCATTTTCGAGGTTAGCATCAGTCATTCTGATGAAGGGAAGGTGGTACTTTCCAAGGTTAGCATAAGTCTGTTCTGATAGAGGGAAGAACATTTTGGAAGGTTAGCATAAGTCATTCTGATAGAGGGAAGAGTCATTATGGAGGTTAGTATCAGTCATTCTGATAGAGGAAGAATTTTTCGAGGTTAGCATGGTCATTTCTGATGAGAAGGAAGAGTGTTTTGGGAGGTTAGTATCAGTGTTCTGATAGAGGGAAAGTCATTTTCGAGGTTAGCATGAGTCTGCATTCTGATAGAGGAAGAGTCATTTCGAGGTTAGTATCAGTCATTCTGATAGAGGGAAGGGAATCATTTTCGAGGTTAAGCATGGTCACCATTCTGATAGAGGGAAGAGTCATTTTGGAGGTTAGTATCAGTCATTCTGATAGAGGGAAAAGTCATTTTCTCAAAGAAGAGGTTAGCATGAGTCATTCTGATAGAAGGAAGTCTAATTTTCGAGTTAGCATGAGTCATTCTGATAGAGGAAGAGTCATTTTCAGTTAGTATCAGTCATTCTGATAGAGGGAAGAGTCATTTTCGAGGTTAGTATCAGTCATTCTGATAGAGGAAGATCATTTTGGAGGTTAGCATAAGTCATTCTGATGAGGAAGAAATTTTGGAGGGTTAGTATCAGTCATTCTGATAGAGGAAGAGTCATTTTGGAGGTTAGCATAAGTCTCATTCTGATAGAGGGAAGAGTCATTTTTAGGATGTTAGTATCAGTCATTCTGATAAGGGAAGAGTCATTTTGGAGGTTAGTAGCATCAGTCATTCTGATAGAGGGAAGAGTCATTTTCAGGGATTAGCATCAGTCATTCTGATAGAGGGAAGAGTCGTTATGGAGGTTGTGTTATCAGTCATTCTGATAGAGGGAAGAGTCATTTGGAGGTTAGCATCAGTCATTCTGATGAGGGAAGAGTCATTTTCGAGGTTGGTATCGGTCATTCTGATAGAGGAAGATCATTTCGAGGTTAGCATGAGTCATTCTGATGGGGAAGATCATTTTCGAGGTTAGTATCACAGTCATTCTGATAGAGGAGAATATTTTGGAGGTTAGCATGAGTCACATTCTGATAGAGGGAAGAGTCATTTTGGAGGTTAGTATCAGTCGTCTGATAGAGGGAAGAGTCATTTTGGAGGTTAGCATAGTCATTCTGATGGGGAAGAGTCATTTTTGGGGTCAATATCGGTGCTGGTCGAGGAAGAGTCATTTTGGAGGTTAGTATCAGTCATTCGGTAGAGGAAGAGTGCATTTTCGAGGTTAGCATGGTCATTCTGATAGAGGAAAAGTCATTATAGATTCGTATCAGTCATTCTGATAGAGGGAAGAAGGGAATCATTTTCGGAAGAGTTTGAAATTATCAGTCATTCTGATAGAGGAAGAGTCATTTTCGAGGTTGAGTCATTCTGATAGAGGAAGAGTCATTTTCGAGGTTGGCATAGTCATTCTGATAGAGGGGAAGGTGTTTTCGAGTTGTATGGGAGTCATTCTGATAGAGGGAAGAGTCATTTTCTGGAGGTTAGCAGTCATTCTGATAAAGAGGAAGAGTCATTTTCGAGGTTAGCATCAGTCAAATTTCTGATAGAGGAAGAGTCGTTATGGAGTTAAAAGTATCAGTCATTCTGATGAGGAGAAGTCATTTTCGAGGTTAGCATGAGTCATTCTGATGAGGAAGAGTCATTATGGAGGTTGGTATCAGTCATTCTGATAGAGGGAAGAGTCATTTTTCCGAGTTTAGTATCAGTCCCATTCTGATGGGGAAGAGTCATTTTCGAGGTTAGCATGAGTCATTCTGATAGAGGGAAGAGTCATTTTCAGGGTGTATCAGTCATTCTGATAGAGGAAGAGTCATTTTGGAGGTTGGCATAGTCATTCTGATAGAGGGAAAAGTCATTTTGGAGGTTAGTATCAATCTAAATTTCTGATGAAGTCATTTTGGAGGTTAGCATAAGTCGTGTGATAGAGGAGAAGGAAGTCATTTTTGGAGGTTAGTATCGGTCATTCTGATAGAGGGAAGAGTCATTTTGGAGGTTAGTATCGGTCATTTCTGATAGAGGAAGAGGTATTTCGAGGTTAGCATCAGTCATTCTGATAGAGAAGAGCCATTATGGAGGTTAGTATCAGTCATTCTGATAGAGGAAGAGTCATTTTTCGAGTTAGCATGAGTCATTCTGATGAGAAGAGTCATTATGGAGGTTGGTATCAGTCGTTCAGGTAGAGGGAAAATTTTTTCGAGGTTAGTATCGGTCATTTCTGATAGAGGAAGAATATTTGGAGGTTAGTATCAGTCATTCTGATGGGAAGAGTCATTTTCGAGGTTGGCATGAGTCATTCTGATAGAAGGAAGAGTCATTATGGAGGTTAGTATCAGTCATTCTGATAGAGGAAGAATCCATTTTCAGAGGTTGAAGTATCCGAAAGTCATTCTGATAGAGGGAAAAGTCATTTTGGAGGTTAGTATCAGTCATTCTGATAAGAGGAGAAAGTCATTTTCGAGGTTAGCATGAGTGCATTTTCTGATAGAGGAAGAGTCATTTTGGAGGTTAGCATCAGTCAATTGTTGAGGAAGAGTCATTTTCGGGGTTAGTATCAGTCATTCTGATAAGAGGGAATAGTCATTTTCGAGGTTAGCATGATCATTCTGATAGAGGGAAGAGTCATTTCAGAGGTTAGTATCGGTATTCTGATAGAGGAAGAGTCATTTCGAGGTTAGCATGAGTCATTCTGATAGAGGGAAGAGTCATTTTCGAGATTAGTATCAAGAGTCATTCCTGATAGAGTCATTTGGAGGTTAGCATGAGTCATTTCTGATGCGGGAAGAGTCATTTTGGAGGTTAGTATCAGTCATTCTGATGAGGAAGAGTCATTTTCGAGTTAGTATCAGTCATTCTGATAGAAGAGGAAGAGAGTCATTTTGGAGGTTAGCATGGTCATTCTGATAGAGGAAGAAGTCTAATTTTCGAGGTTAGCATGAGTCATTCTGATAAGGAAAGTCATTTTCGAGGTTAGTATCAGTCATTCTGATAGAGGAAGAAGGTATTTTGGAGGTTAGCATGGAAGTCATTCCCCAGTGGGAAAGTCATTTGGAGGTTAGTATCAGTCATTCTGATAGAGGAAGAGTCATTTTCGAGGTTAGCATCAGTCATTCTGATAAAGAGGAAGAGTCATTGGAGTTGGCATCAGTCGTTCTGATAGGGGAAGAGTCATTTTCGAGGTTAGTATCGGTCATTCTGATAGAGGAAGAGTCATTTTCGAGGTTAGCATAGGTCATTCTGATAGGGGGAAGGTCATTTTGGAGGTTAGTGTCAGTCATTCTGATAGAGGAAGAGTCATTTTCGAGGTTAGCATGAGTCATTCTGATAGAGGAAGGTACATTTTCGAGGTTAGCATCGGTCATTACAGTAGAGGAAGAGGTATTTGGAGGTTAGCATAAGTCATTCTGATAGAGGAAGAGTCATTTTGGAGAGTTATAGTCGATGATAGAGGAAGAGTCATTTTGGAAGTTGCGCTAGAGTCATTCTGATAGAGGAAGGTCGATGGTACCGTTAGCATCGGTGTTCTGATAGAGGAAGAGTCATTTTGGAGGTTAGCATAGAATGTCATTCTGATGAGGGAAGAGTCATTTTGGAGGTTAGCATCAGTCATTCTGATAGAGGAGGAAGTCATTTTGGAGGTTAGCATCGGTCAATTTCAGTAGAGGAAGAAGTCATTTTGGAATTAGCGGTCATTCTGATAGAGGAAGAGTCATTTTGGAGGTTAGCATGAGTCAATACAGTAAAGTCATTTTCGAGGTTAGCATCAGTCATTCTGATAGAGGGGAAGAGTCATTTTCGAGGTTGGCATGGTCATTCTGATGAGAAGAGTCATTTTGGAGGTTAGTATCAGTCATTCTGATAGAGGGAAGAGTCATTTTCGAGGTTGCTGTATAGTCTGATGATAGAGGAAGAGTCATTTGGAGGATTAGCATCAGTCATTCTGATAGAGGGAAGAGTCATTTTGGAGGTTAGCATCGGTCATTCATGTAGAGGAGAGTCATTTTGGAGGTTAGCATCAGTCATTCTGATAGGGGAAGAGTCATTTTGGAGTTAGCATGATCATTCTGATAGAGGAAGAGTCATTTTGGAGGTTAGCATAAGTCATTCTGATAGAGGAAGAAGTCTTTGGAGGTTAGCATAGTCATTCTGATAGAGGAAGAGTCTGTTTTGGAGGTTAGCATCAGTCATTCTGATAGAGGGAAGAGTCATTTGGAGGTTAGCATAAAAGTCTGTTCAGTGAAAGGAGGAAGAGTCATTTTGGAGGTTGGCATGATCTGTTCAGTGGGAAGGAGTCATTTTGGAGGTTAGCATAAGTCATTCTGATAGAGGAAGAGTCATTTTGGAGTTAGCATAAGTCATTCTGATAGAGGGAAGAGTCATTTTGGAGGTTAGCATAAGTCATTCTGATAGAGGAAGGAGTCATTTTGGAGGTTAGCATCAGTCATTCTGATAGAGGAGTATTTTGGAGGTCATAGCATGGTGTTCTGATGAGGAAGAATCCATTTTGGAGGTTGGCATCAGTCATTCTTGATAGAGGAGAAAGTCATTTTCGAGGTTAGCATGAGTCATTCTGATAGAGGGAAGAGTCATTTTGGAGATTTAACATCAGTCATTCTGATAGAGGGAAGAGTCATTTTGGAGGACAGCAGTCATTCTGATGGGGAAGAGTCATTTTGGAGGTTAGCATCAGTCATTTCTGACAGGGAAGAGTCATTTTCAAGTTAGCACCTGATCATTCTGATAGAGGAAGAGTCATTTTGGAGGTTAGCATCAGTCATTCTGATAGAGGGAAGAGTCATTTTGGAGTTCAGCATCAGTCATTCTGATAGAGGGAAGAGGTATTTTTCAGTTAGCACTGGTCATTCTGATAGAGGGAAGAGTCATTTTGGAGGTTAGCATCAGTCATTCTGATAGAGGGAAGAGTCATTTTGGAGGTTAGCATAAGTCATTCTGATAGAGGAAGAATCATTTTGGAGGTTAACCTCTATAGTCATTCTGATAGAGGAAGAGTCATTTTAAGAGTTAGCATGAATACATTCTGATAAGGGAAAGTCATTTTGGAGGTTAGTATCCAGTCATTCTGATAGAAGGAGAGAGTCATTTTCGAGGTTAGCATGGAGTCATTCTGATAGAGGGAAAAGTGTTGGAGGTTAACATCAGTCATTCTGATAGAGGAAGAGTCATTTGGAGGTTAACAGTCATTCTGAAAGTGGGGGAAGGAATCATTTTGGAGGTTAGCATAAGTCATTCTGATAGAGGAAGAGTCTGTGCCAGGGATTAGCATGAGGTCATTCTGATAGAGGGAAGAGTCATTTCAGGATTTAGTATCAGTCATTCTGATGAAGAGAGGTAATTTTGGAGGTTAGCATGAGTCATTCTAGATAGAGGAAGAGTCATTTGAGTTTAGCATCTGGTCATTCTGATAGAGGAAGGAGTCATTTTTTCAGTTGCATGAGTCAACTACAGTAGAGGAAGAGTCATTTTGGAGGTTAGCATCAATCTGTTCTGATAGAGGTGTTTGAAGTTCTTGTGATCGTTCTGATAGAGGAGAGAATTGGTGCACTGAAGTTAGCATCAGTCATTACAGTGGGGAAGAGTCATTTTGGAGGTTGCTTTGCTCAGTCATTCTGATACTTGGGAAAAGTCATTTGGAGGTTAGCATGGTCATTGATAGACGGAAGAGTCATTTAATGAGTTCGTCAGTCATTCTGATGAGAGAGAATCATTTTAGGTTAGTATCAGTCATTCTGAAGTGAAAGGAAAAGTCATTTTCGAGGTTAGCATGAGTCATTCTGATAGAGGAAAGTCATTTTCGAGGTTAGCATGGGTGTTCTGATGGGAAAGTCATTGGGAGTTAGCATTAGTCATTCTGATAGAGGGAAGGGTCATTTTGGAGGTTAGTATCAGTCATTCTGATAGAAGGAAGAGAAGCTCCCTCAGATGATTAATGAAGAGAAGTTTGGTCTTGGAGGCATTAAAAGTGACAAGCCATCTTTTGCCCTAGTTAACGACAGTCTTGAGGTCATTTTGGACATCAGCTTCCCTTTTGACCTTGTCGAACTGATCAACCATACCATCGGTTAAATGATTGTGTCGTCAGCGTAGAGATCTTGAGATCTGATGTCATCAGGAAGATTATTAATGAAAAGTAAAAAATGCGTGAGAACAAGGATGGAACCCTGGGGGACATCCGGGTTAGTACGGCCGTTCAGGCTAACTTTCAGTTCACGATCTGATAGGAAACACTGGAACAGCTCAAAATATGTCCAGAGACACCGTAACTTTTAAGCCTGTGGAGAAGACAGAACCTGTCAACGGCTTTCGAGATGTTCATTGTTACAGCACGGACTTCACCGGTTATTTTTTTTAAAGCATTATAGATTCTTTACATAATTATCGCCAGTACATCCGTAGTTGAACTGGAATAACGAAAGTCGTATTTCTTGTCTAAAAAATGGCTTTGCTATGAAAGATGATGAACCAATTCATCATTTATTAGGATCTCTAGGAATTTGCCAAAAAGAGTTAAGAGGCTAATAGCTGGAAGGGTCGGAAAGCTCACCAAAGTTCTTAAAAACAGATGATGACTTCCAGCAGTAAGGAAACTAGGCGGCAACGGGGCATTTATTATACAGATTAGAAAGAACATGAGCCAGTTCAGTGGCACACTTATAAATGAGTAACACAGGGATACCATCGGTTCTACATACTTTACGGGGATCTAGGTTAAAGATTATATTAGAAAACATAGAAGGGATTATATGCATATCACTCAACAGAGATTCAGATTTAAGTGGGGATACTCCGGATGAGTCAAGAGTAGAATTAGAGAAGAATTTACAGACAAAGCATTGAGTTTTATCAGATGATGATGCTAACATCTCAAATTGATTAAAGAAAGAAGGAATAGAGACATTTCACTTATTCAATACCCTATCACAGAGCCGCCAACAAATTGAAGTATGATATATCATACGCTAAAACGTTTTCATCCTTCTACCGAGTGCCCATAGCTCAGCGGCAGAATCGCCGACTGAGGCCAATTCCGTTGGGTTTCAATCCTGGGTTAAAAGCAATTGGATGTCTAACCGTACTGATGAGCTGTGATATAGTGAAACTGATCTGTCTGCGGATATAGCACCTAATGATCCAGACAAACCTACCTAGGTTTCACCTAAACGGATTGTCAGGGAAAGCTGACGATCCGATAGGTGAAACCTAGGTAGGTTCGTCTGGCTCATTAGGTGTTATCTGTTTATTTCGCTCTACCTCTGTATTGAGCACTTTTTGTTAGATGATTACTCGTATCGGGGTTTTTTCTTTGGGTTTCGTGCTGATATCGCTCCGAACACTTTTGACTGACGCTCATGTACTAGGCTCTTTCTTTTTTAAAAAACATTTTTTTCCTTCCGTCGAAAATTTTCGTGGAGGGTTTTCAACACGAGTATAATTATAATTTCGTTCATATATATCTATATATATGTTTCATTGAAAATAAAAGACAAGGTACTGTCATTAAGATTTTATATATTCTTTCATGTGTTCGTATATTTTATTATTATACAAACACATAAATTATACGAACACATAAAAAATTATATAAAAATTTAATGATAGTACCTTGTCTCTCATTTTCAACGAAACCTGTATAAAAATAGAGATTGTTGCCCAAATACACAATTTTTAAATTACATGACTCGGCAGCCAACAAGAAAGGCAATACTACAGCATTTCGGAATTCCGAAAAAAATATACGAATACATAAAAAAAAAACTATATACATATAAACAAATAAAATCAGATGTTCACTTATCTATTCCCAGTCTGAGCTTCATGGAAATCAATTATATTGATTGATAGTAATGTTTTAGGTAGTTAATTTTTCTTTGCAGTTACGGGTTTAAAAATTTTAATTATTATTTTGTTTGACGGTTAAAACTGTGAAATTTAGCGTAGAAACTGACAAATAAACATTTAATTTTATTTGTTATTATTAATAATCTATTGATACTGAAAACTATAATTACAAAGGTAACTTGCCTTAAAAGCGTTATCTTCCAGAAATATTCTTTTTTTATCGACGGTAAAAATCTTTATTATTGATATATGTATATAAGCTCATGAGCTTTAATAAAAACGAAACTTGTTAGTTAGAGATACACTTCCTATTTGTTCTTTTTATTTATTTTATCATCTTGTCGGATTCGGATCCATATATACAACATATATATGTGTGTGCTTGCGTGCATATATCAATATATATATATATATATATATATATATATATATATATATATATATATATATTTTAATTCAGATACTTCAATCCAAGGGAAAAAAGCAGGAAGGTAAATTCCAAAAAACCCGATCCTAATTAATATTAAAAATTTTATTTTAATATTAAAAAATGATACAGGGAGAGAGCTCCATGTAATAAAATATTACAGAGCAAATATATATTAAAAAAGGATTAATTCAAAGATGTTGAATGGCCATTTCGATATGAAGATCCCCACGGGGGACAACACATCACCTCAGCAACAGAAAAATCCTTTCAGAAACTGGAGAAAAATTAGTCTACTTTTCCTTTTTAAATAGATTGCAAAGAAATTAAAAAATAAAAAATAAAATAAAATAAAAATAAAAATAAAGGGTAAGAAAAAGAAAAAAAAAGAAAACGAAAAAGAAAAAGAAAAAGATAGAATAAAATCAAATAAATAAGAAAAGAAAAAAAATTGACATCGTCTGGGTTCGCAAAAAAAAGGGAGAATGTAACTAAAAATTAAGACAGCCGTGTTAAATCGACGTAAGTTAAAGCAACACGGAAAAAAGGTGGTAAGAGAGATAAAAGAAGGAAGGGAGGGAAAAAGAAAGAAACTAAAGAAAAAAGAAACTAAAGAAAAAAATTTTTTCTTTAGTTTCTTTCTTTTTCCCTCCCTTCCTTCTTTTATCTCTCTTACCACCTTTTTTCCGTGTTGCTTTAACTTACGTCGATTTAACACGGCTGTCTTAATTTTTAGTTACATTCTCCCATTTTTTTGCGAACCCAGACGATGTCAATTTTTTTCTTTTCTTATTTATTTGATTTTATTCTATCTTTTTCTTTTTCTTTTTCGTTTTCGTTTTTCTTTTTCTTTTTCTTTCCCTTTATTTTTATTTTTATTTTATTTTATTTTTTATTTTTTAATTTCTTTGCAATCTATTTAAAAAGGAAAAGTAGACTAATTTTTCTCCAGTTTCTGAAAGGATTTTTCTGTTGCTGAGGTGATGTGTTGTCCCCCGTGGGAATCTTCATATCGAAATGGCCATTCAACATCTTTGAATTAATCCTTTTTTAATATATATATATATATATATATATATATATATATATATATATATATATATAAATGAACAGCACACACACATACACACACACACACGTATATATGTGTATGTGTTGCTGTTGTTGTTGTTGTTGTTGTTTGAACATGTTATGAACATGGTTGAATTTTAATGTGAATCACGCTTGCTCTCTCCGTCCCTTTATATATGTATATATGCTTGTGTGTATATATATATATATATATATATATATATATATATATATATATATATATATATATATATATATATTATGTGTGTGTGTGTGTGTGTGTGTGTGTGTGTGTGTGTGTGTGTGTGTGTGAAAAAGATAAATTGTGATATATCAGGATATAATTTTAGTAAAATCTATGAAAAATTAAAAAATGCTTCATACAAAACAAAATAATAATAAAGTCAAACCTTGAAGAAAACCTTTTCTCTCATAACATGTAATAATTGCCACAAAAAATACATAGGAGAAACGTTGAGGAGTTTAAAGAAAATTATATAAAAACAAACATATCTTTTACAAAACAAGAAACCCAGTTCATTAGTTGCTGACCGTAATGAGTCTTAGTATAATTTCGATTTACAAATGATACTTTTATTTAAGGGGAAAGCAATTTTTTAAGATGAAAATGTATAGAAAGTGCTTTAATTACTAGATCATTCAAAGTAAATTTACATCTAGGTTCGTGGAACAGTTCGCCTTTATTGGTAGATCTATTATCACAATGCGGGACATTTAATTATAAAAGTGAAAAAAACATAAGCAAAACATAAGCAAAAGTAAAATGAAACTAAATGAAATCGCCTAGAATATATATCTGAAAGACATCGTTTTAATCATTTCACCCCAAGCAATGAGACAATGCAACTAAGACACAAGTGGTTACTGAGACTAAAGCAAATGATTAGAAGGGATTGGAAATCCAATCTTTAACTGGAAACAAAAAATTAACTTCTAGTTTAATAAAAACTTTTTGTGCTTTAGGAATTCATGAGGTAAAGTGATATTTACGTTGATTTTGTGGTGCAGTGGATATCGACTCGGAATGACAATAGAGGAGCCGAGTTCGAATTCTCGTTGAATTTCTTGCATTCACTTTACGCACAAATATCCTTGGGAAAGGTATTAATCCGTCTCTTCCCTCCAGTTATGGGTTAAATAATATGACAGATTGGGTTTTATAGCCTTGGCTGGCAACCAGTCTATTGTAGAAAGCAATGGCAACCTACTGCGGAATAATCTTCTGTCCAGTCAGTAATGTCTCTTTCGAGACATGATCGCCCAAAGCACGTATAACACTCAACTGACTGACTGAACTACGCAACAAGGAGACGCTGAAATATTCAATATTTAAACTGAAACTTAAAAAATATGTTTAGGTTATCTAATTTCATAAATGTCATTTAGTTTCTGTTTTGTTTATACTTTTATCGCTTTTGTTATTAAACAACCTACGTTATAATAATAGGCGATCTTCCACAAAAGGTGAAATGTAAGAACCTTCACGCAAATTTACTGTGGATGATCTAGCAATTAAAGCACTTTCTATACACTATCGCCTTAGTGAATTGCTTTTTCTTTTATTTAAAGCAATATTTTTAAAATCAAAATTATGATCAGACATTTAGAAGCTCTTCTTTTTTTTACACACATATTAATGTGTTTTTATTAAAATGGTAACCATAACATGAAGTGATGAAAATACTGTTTATAGTTTTCACGACTGAAAAATGATGATAATAGTTACTTGCATTCTATTTTATGCGGATGACGCGGCATAGATTTTTACCAATACGCTCACACACATACACACACACACACACTATATATATATATATATATATATATATATATATATATATATATATGTAATGTGTGTGTGTGTGTGTGTGTGTGTGTGTAATATAAACAGCATGTCAATAGTTGAGATAAAAGCTAGTTCACTACGGCAGCTCAGGCTACTTGTATACTGTCAGTTTTTCTAAAGCATGTTGCAGGTGTCTGTGGTGTACCAATACTTTTTCCCCGGAGCTCACTCACACGGGCAGGTGTGAATTTCTATTATCGTATTGTCAAATTTAACAACGAGACTATCCTGTGCGTCGCAATAGCTTAAGCACAAGGAGTCAATTAATCTTTTGACCACACTGAAATAGCATTGTGGTTAGAACACAAGAATGATACTTATTGTCCGTCGTTCAGTCTGAATGTATATTATAATAATCAGATTTCTGTATTTTTGCATATTTGTTACCGTAGTGCAATAAAATATGGCATATTGTAACGTAATATCTGTTAACACATTTTATCTAACTTAGAAAAGAAATTTCTAGACCAATCGGATCACAGGTAGATTTTTAATTACTCCCTTTTACATCAGAAATGTTTAGTTGTTTAGCAGACTATTTTGTTCAAAGAACTGTTTAAACTGTTAGATAAGTTTAATTTATCTGACAAAGATATTAGAATAATCTAGAAGTTATAGTTGGAACAAACTGTCCATATACGAATAAAAGATGGAGTCAGTACTTACCAAGAAAAAAAAAAAAGAAAGGGGCCGAGAGACAATGATGTATCCTCTCTCTGAAATTATTAAACCTTTACAGCGCCTCGATTATAAGAGTATTAAAAGTCATAATAGGATTTATTCATTACTTGCAGCCACAGTTTAAACAACATATGTTAATGATACATTGTTAGTAAAATACAGAAAGGAACCTATGGCAACTTCTAAAGAAAGTAATAATAAAAAGGAAGAAAAAAGAACGAAGGATGACATAATGCATGGTTGTCAGCAAAAAGAAAAGCCTAAGATGCGAACTTTGAATTAGAAACGTTAGAATCAATGCAATAAGAAAATTTAAATGTGGTTTCCCTCTACCTCTTCTACAAATACTTTCACGGCTTCTGCTCCGATGAACTTAGCTCACTGATGCCCCCTTTATATGAATTTACTCGAGCAACAAGATTAGCAACTAAGTCTCATCCTTTTACTGTGAAACCAATAAAATGTACAAGCAAGCTCTACTCCATCAGCTTCTTTTCTCGTAATTTCCGCCTGTGGAATTCCCTTCCGTTTACTTGCTTTCCCGACTGCCTCAATCTCCAAGAATTTAAATGTAAAGTCAATAGTAATCTCTTATCTCACTAACCTGCATCCACTCTCTCATGCTCCTTTCTCCGTCCACTCCACTCTCATCAGTATTCTCATCTTTCCCTTACCCACTTCCTGACACCCCCTATAACCTGTTACTCTTTTCATAATTTTCCTCCTATGTAACCCCATGCAAAACAGTGGCAGTAAAATGCTTTGCTTGGAGCTATATGATTATAAAAAAAATATATATATATATATAGAAAGTTTTTCAAGTATTGACGGAAAATATGACGCCGAAATGCGAAGTAGCATTAAAATAGTGAAAAATACATTCTATTGAACAGGTTAAGAGGCTCATCCCTTGTTCCCTGTTTAGGATGTGGTTTCCGGCTTTCTCTTTTCCGATCTTCTCACTTTGTTTTTTTTTTCAATTGGAGTAGATAGATCTATCTATCGCCCGGTTCACACTCCACCCATGTCTATTGAACAGGTTAAGAGGCTCATCCCTTGTTCCCTGTTTAGGATGTGGTTTCCGGCTTTCTCTTTTCCAATCTTTTCACTATTACGTAGCCCCCTGCACATCAGTGGCGTTACCGCCTTGCTCGGGGTGATACGATTAAAAAAAAAAAAAAAAAAAAATGAAACAGGAATTCGTTTACAAACAAAGGAAAGTGCTGAATTGTTAACTAATATCGGTCCTCTTATATTGTAATGGATGCTGGACAATCTTTTCATAGTCGAAGAAACTCGAGGCAACAGAAATGTGATTCGAAAGAAGGATGTTGTGCATACTATGGACCAAAAATGTGACCAACGACAAAGGTTTTAAAAGAATACAAAAAAAAAAAGATACTTATACTTAGAAATACTACTTCGTGTCTGATGATTTAATATGAACATTTTCTTTTCTTGACAATTCACCCAAACTACGGAAGTTTAATGTTTGATTTTTCTTCTTCTACGTGCCCTATCCTTTCGATCATGTCTTTCCACGTCTCACTATCCCGGGTGACTCTTTGCACGCTTTCTCTTATAAGACAACCCAAACCCCTCTCTGCCCTCAACTAGCTCAAGCCCATAAATCTAGAATATAAATGTATAGAAACTAGCATGGCCACAAATTCAGGGATCAGTTTATATATTGTCTATAATATAGATTTGATCCCCCACTTTATAGCCACATTATAATTTCTTATAAACAGTTGGCACATATCTTCTTCTTCTTCTTCTTCTTCTTCTTCTTCTTCTTCTTCTATGTGCCCTTTCCTTTCAGAACGTAGGCGATCATGGTTTTCCACGTCTTCCTATCCCTGGTGGCTCTTAGTATGTTTTCTTCTGTTACTCCACGTAACCCCCATTTCATCATCCACCCGATCAGGCCCTGCTATCCGTTGCGTTCCCCTCTCTTTTTCCCTCTATCTGGCCTGTTAGTATCAGGTTCTCCATGCCCTCCTTCCTCATTTCATGTCTCAGGAACTTTAGTTGTCTCTTCTTGATGCTCAATATTAATTTCCTTTTCGTTTCCATCATTTCCAAATCCTCATCATTGCTCACATGCTCGGTCCATGATATCCGCAGCATCCTTCTGTAGAATCACATTTCAGCTGCTTCAAGTTTTTCCTTCATTTTCAAAGATATTGTCCAACATTGCCTGCCATATTGAAGAACCGACATCACATAGCAATCCAGTACTCTCCTGTTTGTTTCTAGCGAAATTGTCCTGTTTCTTAATACTTTACTCAACTTCTGGAATGCTTCCTTCACCATGCCAATTCGCATTCGGATCTCAGTGTCGCACTTTCCGTCTTCTGTTAGAACACTTCCCAGGTTTTTAGATTTTTGTACCTGCTTGATACTTGTCCTAAAACAAGCTACGGACATTTCAGTTGTGTAAATTTGTAAATATATGTCATATTTTGTTTCGTTAAAAATAGCACGCGTGTTTCCTCGTCATTATCTCTATGTACTTCATGTCTACATGTCTGTAGGTGCAATTATGACAACGCTCACGGTCGCTAGTCGTTTTGGCCTCGTCACAGTAGCTGGTCTTCGAGTCGTCTATTACAACGGAGTTCCCCCTTGTCCATGCTGTGAATTTTGATCTCAAGGAAGACACGTTGAAATCCCGCTAGCCATTTTTCCACTACTTCAAACCAGACCGGGCAGGGTGCACACCTGGGTTAATAAAAAAACGGCACAAAAAAAGTACATTCGATGATGCCTGAATAAGTTACGGAAACGTCTTTATATAACAAAAAACAAAAACAGCAAACATAAATAAAATTTAACAGTCGCCGAATTCCTATTCTTTCAACAGAGCGAAAGTCTTTGTTTGAGAGTAATGTTTGTTCACTCCAATCGGAGATTTCAAGTTTTTTTCAAGTTTTGATGGATCAAAAAAGGCTTATAAGGGCGTTTCACCGAAGCCTTACGGAAACAGCCGAAGATGGTTCTTTATGACGGCGGCAGTAAATTCGTCTTGATTCCTTAGCTCGGTGCGGCTACCAATCTGACTTGGCTCTTCTGTTTCTTTATATCTTCAGCCCCAGATAAAGTCAAATAACGCCCGAAGGCGCGTTATTTGACTTTAACCCGTTTAAGTTGGTCGGCGGCAGGCTTCTCTACGTTTCTTTACACCTTCAGTCAGAAGCTATCGGTGGTAACCGTCACTGTCTTTACGGTTGGCTCCCTTTGGCGTGGCAGCTGTCACTGTCTGACATCCAACGGCATGGCTCCCAGTTGGTAACCTCACTCTCTCAGTCGCTACATCTCTGGGTCGAGAACCGACTAGACTCCAACTGATCTTGGTCTTGGGCTATGGTTTTTATGCTGGTCCCAAATTCTCTTGGTGGGGGCATGACGGACACGGGGTGTCCATGCAAATCAAATCTTTAACCAATGAGATTACTCCCATGAGACGGAGTGATTTTATTTCCTTGGTTTAACCTATGAAATAGCAATATTTCTATTGACGTAATTTCTTTTCTTCTTCTTCCCGATTACATCATTTATTTTTTCAAGTTTTCAAATTTACAAATATTTTCCAAGCGAATTCGAGAGTCAAGAATCTGATCTTCTTTAACTTCATCAAAAGTTTTCGGTAGTCGTATCTTGACTACCACTATTTTTCACTTCCACCAGCTGTAAAAACCCAAGGGAACCAATTGTGTTTTTCTTAGTTACACAATGGAGGCCAATGATGACCTCGTCTGACCTATCACATTAATACCTACAAAATATATTTATCCCTTTTATTCTCTTCTATTTTCAGCTGGTTTTTCAGATTTTACAAATTTTGTAATAAATATTGTTTTTAACTTAACTCATACTGTAATTGACAATAAACGATTTTGTCATCTACTTGGCTTATTTTCCTCTATTCATATTGCGATTTCCAATAATCTGCAGAATTAATAATACCACTAGTAATAATGTTTTTCGCTCCGTCATACTAAACTTGGGATTACATTTTTTTCTTCACATGCAATATTATAGTATTATATATTTTTTCCACATGCAATATTATATTATCATATTTTTCTACCTGAAATGCAATTACGTGTTACATACTTCCCTACGCCACCCTATTCTTTATATCCTTTAAATGACATTTTAAAAAAATCCAGAAACACTTAATTGGCATGCGCCATCACTAAGTTGTCACACGCCATCTCATAAAGTTCACTTTATATATATATATATATATATATATATATATATAGTAAGTTTGACGCATGCAATTTCAGCAGGAAGTTCTTTATAAAACGTCTCTGGAAAAAGTTCCGTTCTCACTCCTGTTTCTGCATATATTTTATTCAAGCACTAACAATCCAAGCATACAATTTCAACAAAAAGTCCTTTATTAAAATGTCTCTGCTGTCAACCTAAAAAAGAATTAAAAATATATGGCTGTATGTGTATGTGTGTGGGTGGAGGTGCTTTTTTCATGACTTGTTCTTCTTGGACACTGTTCTCTTCTGCTCCGCTGGGGTTGGTTCCTCAGGGAAAGTGGACACTGTATGGTAATTCCCCTTTTATCTTTTTTTTTTTCAGTGCAACTTGCCAAAAATTACTTTCAACCGATTGTCGTTTAAATTCCCATTTTACTCCCATTATAGTAATGAACATTAAAGTACCTATCACAGCTGACCAATTTATTAGGATTTTTCTTACCATCCACCCAGACCGTGCCTTGTTTAAGTTGGTGAATGTTGTCTTAATCCTTGCCTTTAGTTTCCGGCTTTCTCCTTTCCGAACTTTTACTCTTATTTTTTTTCTTTTCTCTTTTTTTTTCATTTGGAGTAGATAGACTAAACTATCGCCCGGTTTACACTCCACCCACGTCTATTGAACGGGTCAAGAGGCTCATCCCTTGTTTCCTGTTTAGGATGTGGTTTCCGACTTTATCCATTTCAAATATTTTCACTCTTACGTAGCTCCCTGCACGTCAGTGGCGTTACCGCCTTGCTCGGGGTGATATGATTAAAACAAAAAAAGTTCATCTTTGGTCTTTGTTGGTCTCTGTGCACCACACTTAATAAGCAAAGAGGTTTCTCTCTGTGAAGTTAGTCGGTAAGCTGAAAGAGGCAATGTGGTTGCAGAAATTGTCTGACAGGCGTGACTGAGTTCTCCTGTTTGTGTGGCATGTTACAGAATTCTCTTGCCAGGCATAGGGTCTTCCAGCATCCATCCTCTTGACTACCTCCTCAAGGCAATTGATGTAGGTTTCCGTATTGAGTCTGTTGCCCCCACCAACAAATTTGGGAGTTCATTTTTATTAGAACGACCAAAATGAGTTTTCCATGTTGTTGTGCCTTTGTAATCCTCATTAGACTCATTCCGAATTCTTTCCGAATCTCTTTCACTGTCTGAAATATTCGTAGTGGAGCTTCTGGAGTGAATACCAAACAGTAAAGCCATTTCTATATTTCTGGAACAATGGTGCTCTTTTTCTTACAGACAGTGCCCAACTGACCCTATAGTAAGCAATCAGTAAAATAATAATAATAATAATAATAATAATAATAATAATAATAATAATATCGATGTTTACGTGCATCTGGATTAAAATCTGAGACTGAAGGCTTTATTCTTGCAGCGCAAGACCAAAGTCTTTTCACTAGAAACTTTCAGGCAAATATTATACATAATAATATGGATCGACAATGCAGGTTTTGTTATAAACACCAAGAAACAATAGACAATCTAATCTCAGGCTGTTCTATGCTTTCCCCAAATGAATATAAAAATCGCTACGATAGAGTGGGGCAATATTTACATTGGACAATGTGCAAACACTATGGAAAATCTGTAAACAAACACTGGTATGAACATCACCCAGCACCGGTTACAGAATTAGAAGATGTCACCATTCTATGGGATTACACCATCTACACAGACAGAAAATTTGAAGCAAACAGGCCGGACATTATTGTTAAAAACCAGAAAGAGAAAACTTGTCTATTAATTGATATGGCTTGTCCAGCGGATTGTAACATAGCAACCAAGGAATTTGAAAAAATGTCAAAATATTAAGACCTGGAAATTGAAATAAAAAAAATGTGGAAATTGAAACAAGAGTTGTGCCAGTGATAGTAGGTGCACTTGGAATGATAAAAAATGGAACAAAACAACACATTGAACGAATCCCTGGAAACCCCAGCTTAATAGATATACAAAAAATTATCTTATTATGTACAGCCCACTCACTAAGGAGAACTTTGTCTATGTAACCCTAGGGATTATGGGAAACATAGAAAAAACATGAAATAGAGTCATAACATGCCACGACCTGCCTTAGGTCTTCCCGCAGACTTGGTTGGTAGCGCCACCATAGCAGAAATAGATATATAATGAAAAATGATATAATAATAATAATAATAATAATAATAATATGGTCTGGAATTACAGAAGACGATGTTAAATTTGCAGTAAAAAAAAGCACACAATTGGAAATTCCCAGGCATAGATAAAATTCCTAACTTTTGGCTATATTATTTAAATACAGCACATAAAAAAATAGCCAAAGAACTTCAAGAAATGGTTGACGATCCCACTAAAATTCCTGCATGGATGACCAAAGGAATTACATTTCTTCTACCCAAGAATGGTGACACAAACAACCCGAAAAACTACAGTCCAATTACATGTCTTCCGACAACATATAAACTACTAACATCTATTTTAACAAAACAAACATATTTATTCTTAGAAAGAAATGACATAATACCGCTTGAACAAAAAGGGTGCAAACGCGGCTGTTATGGTTGTAAAGACCAATTGCTAATTAACAAAATGATCCTGGAAAACTGCTACAATACAAAGAAAAATCTTAGTACTGCCTGGATAGACTACCGAAAGGCATTCGATAGTGTGCCACATGACTGGATTTTAAAGACTTTAAATATATACAAGATATCGCCCGTCATCATCAATTTCATCAAACAGTGCATGTCTATATGGTAAACAACCCTTTACCTCAATCATATAAATGGAACCTATAAGTCTGATGAAATAAACATCAAAAGAGGTATATTTCAAGATGATTCTTTATCTCCCTTACTATTCTGCATATCATTAATAGCACTAACCAGTCAACTTAATAAGACAGAATGTGGTTATAAAATAGGCCAAAAGAAAATAAGCCATCTATTTTACATGGATGACTTAAAGTTATATGCTAAGAATGATAATGAGCTGGAAGGTCTTCTGCAAACTGTAAAATGCTTCAGCGAAGACATTGGAATGAAATTTAATTTGAATAAATGTGCTAAAGCTACAGTTTTACGTGGATCAATACAAGAAACATCCTCAATTAGCCTAGACCCTGCTGTAACAATAAAAGAATTGAAACCAGAAGAAGCTTATAAATACCTAGGAGTAAATGAGAGCGAAAACATTCACCATAAAAAAATGAAAGAAATAGTGCGTAAAGAGTACTATAGAAGACTACGAATGATATTAAAAACTGAATTAAACTCACAGAATAGAGTTATGGCCATTAATAGCCTTGCAATCCCAGTTGTCCAATATAGCTTCAACATCTTAAACTGGACTCTAAACGACATCAGGCGAATGGATGCTAAAACAAGAAAGCTTCATTCTAAGCATAAGATGCATCATCCAAAGGCTGATGTAGACCGTCTATACATACCCCGTAAAGAAGGTGGAAGAGGTCTTATTCAGCTGGAATTGTCATACAAGATAACAACTATTGGCTTACTAACATACATAGAAACAACAAAGGATTGGATGATACAATTAGTAAGGCAACATGAAGAAAGAAAGAAAAAATATTCAATAATAAAAGAAGGCAGTAAATACAAACAAGATTTACAGTTAGTAGATTCTGTAGAAAAGCAAAACAGTAGCCAAGAACCAACTATTGCGGCAAAAAATATGAAAATGAAAGCCAAAGATAAAGCTCTTGAAAAGATGAAACAGCGTTGGCAAGACAAACCTCTGCATGGCCAATATCCAGTACGTGCCAATAAATCCAATGTTGACAAAGTTAATACTCATCGATGGTTACGTGCATCTGGATTAAAGTCTGAAACTGAAGGATTTATACTTGCAACACAAGACCAAAGTCTTTTCACGAGAAACTTTCAGGCAAATATTATGCATAATAATATGGATCCAAAATGCAGGTTTTGTGATAAACACCAAGAAACAATAGACCACCTAATCTCAGGCTGTTCTGTGCTTGCCTCAAACGAATATAAAAATCGCCACGATAGAGTTGGGCAATATTTACATTGGGCAATGTGCAAACATTATGGAAAAGCTGTAAACAAACACTGGTATGAACAGCATCCAGCACCGGTTACAGAAATAGAAGATGTAACCTTTCTATGGGATTACACCATCTACACAGACAGAAAAATTGAAGCAAACGGGCCAGACATTATTGTTAAAAACCAGAAGGAGAAAACTTGTCTATTAATTGATATGGCTTGTCCAGCGGATTGTAACATAGCAATCAAGGAATTTGAAAAACTGTCAAAATATAAAGACCTGGAAATTGAAATAGAAAAAATGTGGAAATTGAAAACAAGAGTTGTGCCAGTGATAGTAGGTACATTTGGAATGATAAAAAATGGAACAAAACAACACATTGAAAGAATCCCTGGAAACCCCAGCTTAAGAGATATACAAAAAATTGTCTTATTAAGTACAGCCCACACACTAAGGAAAACTTTATCTATGTAATGCTGGGGATGATAGGGAAGATAGAAAAACATGAAATGGAGTCATAACAACACGCCACTACCTGCCTTAGGTCTCCCCGCAGACTTGGTTGTTAGTGAGACCAAAGCAGAAATCGAAATATGATGAAAAATGACATAATACTAATAATAATAAAAACATGCATGAAATTTAAAATATAAAATGGCGGCAATTTACCCATCGCACCCACTCACACTTACAACTCCCACTCTACTCCAATGTGCTAGATGGTTGTTGACGCTACGAGAAGTTTAATTTACTTTTTGACGGTCCTGTTTTTAATACTCCGTCTAGCCACCCTCTTCACAAGAAATGTTTGAAGAACCGGTTTAGTCACTGAAAACCAGGCTAGGTGGAAGATAGTCCTTGTTTACTAGGAGCACTCATTGAATTAATTGATACAATCAGGAATTATAAAGTCTTTTCTTTTCAATGCGAGAGAACACTGAAAATTTCATGTTCTGACCAATGCGGAATTTCTGTTTGATGACTTGATCTGATTTTGAAAAGTGGATTCCTAAAAGATGTGATGATTGGTCATATGGTCATATTTGAGAAGTGGGTCAAGTCGAGAACATTTCAACACTCTGTCATATATACTCAAACAAAGAACAATTTTCCGAATACTTATTAATTAATTCTCCGCTTCTTTAATATGCATAATAATTTTACTGTTAACCGCGATATCTTGAAATATGAGTTTCTGTATCATAAAATCTCCATTTTTTTCTTCCTTTTTACTCCGAACGTCGTCATTGCGAAGATTTATAGATATGGCTTACTCACCTCACAATAAACAATTACTGTCCAGTGTTTTCGCAATTTTAATCCAACGCCAACTAAAAACAATCGTTAATTATTGCAACACATGCATAGTCAGGCGACAGCAGACGAGAATTTGACGAAGTTTCATTATTACTGTTAAATTTAACTTCGTCAGTATTATTTTCTTTCTTTCGTTCTTTCTTTCTTTCTAACCTTTATGTCTATATTTTTACTTTTCTTTATCACTTTTTCTCTCATTTTCCCTTTTGTTTCTTTTTTTCTTTTTGTTTCCTTCTCAGTTTCAGTTCTTTCTTATTTTTTATTTTTTTCGCTCCTTCTTCCGTTCGTTCGTTCATTGTTCTTTCTTTATCATTTTTCTTTTTTTTTCTAACCGTTTTGTTTTTACTTGTCTTTTTCTTTTTTCTTTGTTCTAACCGCTATTTATTTTTCCATTTCTCTTATTACTCTCTTTCACATACTTTTACAGGGATGTACTAATTAAACACGCAAAAAGACATAATAACGTCAAACCAACTGGTCTTTTTGTGAAAAACATTTACAAAGTCCAACGTTTTCTGAATTTACCTATCTCTTTATCACTTAGACGATCAGTCAACTGTAGTAAGTTGTTTTAAGCCATTAAGAAAATATACAGAAGGTAGGAAAATTTTAAAAAATAACATAGAGAAATTAACATTAGTAAGTATTTTTTTTTTTGTCATATGTGCGTTGTGGTACAGTGGATATCGACTCGGAATGAGAAACCGGTGAGCCGAGTTCGAATTCCACTTGAATTCACTGCATTCACTTACGCGCAACTACCCTTGGGAAAGGTATTAATCCGTCTCTTCCTTCCAGTTATGGGTTAAATAGCAGGACAGACTGGGTTCTATAGCCTTGGTCGGCAACCAGTCTACCGCAGAAAGCAATGGCAAACTACTGCGGGATAATCTTCTGCCCAGTCAGTCATGTCTCTTTCGAGACCTGTTCGCCCAAGCGTGTATCACGTATGGCACTTAACTGACTGACTTCACAGAAAAAGCCATTTGGGGGCAAGATAATTAATGGTAAAGAAAATGAGTTTATTACAAAAAAGAACAAAAAACAAACAAACAGACGAAACAAAACAACGTGAAGAAAATAACAACTAGACTTAGGATAGGCATCTTAGTTTAGTATGAATCTTTCTCTGAGTTTAAAAAAACTTTTCCTTACACCTAATGGTGTGTAGAGCAGCGTTTTTGCTGTTTCCGTAACAACAGTTTTTTTATGGGGCAGGGTTGTTAGCCCTGTGCCCAACCCCCAAATCTGGAGGAAGGTGATTTCTAAGCGTAGCTTAGACGTAACACGCGGTCAAATGTAAAGGGTATCCAGTGAGTATCGAACTCACTACTCAGTTATAATAATTCTAGCGAGACGAGTTGGCTAACCATTACACCACAACCGAGGTATCACGCTCGTCGAGTTTAGTGGTATTTAAAACAATTCTTTTATTCAAAATTCATAACTTTTTTGTCCTACTTCTGGCGTCGTTCTCCCTGGGCAGGGTTAGGGTTAGGGTTAGGGTTGGCTTCTTCTCTAGAAGTTGTTATTTATGAGACCCTATTTTTGGTGGAGACTGCTTGTGGTGTAAAGATTTTCATGCAGTAGGTTACCAATTCTTACTGCGGTAGACTGGTTGCCAAACAAAGCTATAGAATCCAGTCTGTCCTTCTATTTACCCATAGCAGGGGGAATAAATGAATGAATACGTCTCCAAACGGCATTAGCACTAAGTGAATGTAATGAATTCAAGTGGAATTCGAACTGGGATCTTCAATTTCTCAATCCAAGCCGCTATCTATTACTCCACTGTGCCTATTTAATTCTAAAGAAAAAGTCGTTTTAAGGAAAGATAGAAAAATAAAAAATAGATCCAATACAAAAGTCGATAATGAATAAAATAATGATTAGACCCAGCAAAACCTTTATCGTCTCATATTAAAGTAAATCTAATAAGAATTCTTATTTTCTATACGTTTAAGAGGATTCCAAAGGAATTCATTATTCAAATTTGCCAAAAGTTAGACATACTGTTATTAATCAATAAGAATAAAAAGTGCAATAAGAATAAAAACAGAAAATACAGGGTGCATCAGAAATACCTCCCAAATTTTGAAGGTTGACAAAAAGACCATAGTAACTTATTTAAAATATCATTTCACCTTTGTTTAAATAAAGGGCTACAGTATTTATTCATTTGGTTCTGAAAATGACAACGTCTAAATGGTGACCTTTATTCTTTATACACTTTTGTAGACGATTTCTAAAGTTTTCTATCAAATGGAAGTTTGATGGTTTTACTGTTTTTCCAGGTGGCTTTCTTTTAAGCGCTGAATATGTGGTCCTGAAATTTCAACCTATAGCAGTATCGATTTTCTATCTGAAACAGCATTATTCAGATGTAACATGAAATAAGCACGAAAATCTCTTTGTGTAACAATTGCAGGTTCACCAACCTTAAAAAACGCATGGTGTGCACCGGTTCAAGAAAAGATGCTAACTGATGGTATCGAAAAAAAATGGTAAGACATTAGCTAGATGAAAACACTATTGCCACTCGCCTCAGTTCACTAACATCACACAAATGTGTGATTACATTTTTTCTAGGTCAGAAAATCAATCAGTGACTTTGCTGCATGATAAAACCCGTTCACATGTTGCATATATGATGCAGCAAACTAATGGGGCATTTTTGACATGGTCCGATTGGTTTACCCAATTGGTTTCCTTCGTTCAACCTCTTTTTTGATTAGTCACAGATTCTAATATGTTCAAGTTAGCAAGAAATTTCTTAAATAATTTAATCAAAACCAGAATCATTATTTTTGATAGAATATATAATTTACTTGCAAGGTTTGGGCATTGACATTGAAAGCAAGATGACATATTTAAACAACAGAATGATGATGATATGATTTTTAAATGAATAATGGATATTAGGAATATTTGTATCAACTTAACTATGATTAATTGAGCTGCCACCATTTGTAATAATAGAAACGTGAGACCTTGCTGCGTTGGAAAATATAATTTATATAACTACAATGATGATTTTGACTAAGTCTTAAGACACGTCATTCAAGGATGTTACTTTAATTACGACAGATGTTACAGAAGCTATAACGATTCACATAAAAACGCATACACTCACACACACACACACGTGTGTGCGTGCGCGCGCGTGTGTGTGTGTGACTAAATACAAATTTTCCACACATAAACACACCACTCATACGTGTCTGTGTATGTGTGTGTGTGTGAGAGAGAGAGAGAGAGCGAGAAAGAGAGACAATGGAAAAACTGTAATTGTTGCCAACGGGTTTCATCCAATGTGAACTTTTTCAAGGCAAAAAAAAATACGAAATGAATTTATTAAAAACTAAGTAACTAATAATAACAAAACAAAATATTCTTAGCAACTGAAAGAATTTAAAGAAACGCTATTTTTATACTGTTAACTGAAAATTACGTCAAATACTGTCACGTGTGGAAATACTGTTTTTATAGCTGTGTTAGGGGAATGTTTGTTTTTTTTTTTTGCCTTGAAAAAGTTCACATTGGATGAAACGCGTTGGCAACTAATACAGTTTTCCTATTGTCTCTTACATTTATAAATATTGTCTTTTCTACAGGTTAACTCTGAGAAATTTTTCAAATATATATATATATATATATATATATATATATATAAACACACACACACACACGCACATATATTGCTTTCAAAATTAAAATAGATAAGGCTTACGGCTACATTAGTTGCCGTATTATCATCACAGTTAAGCAACGTCATCTCTGATCATTACTTAGGCGGATGACCGCTTAAAATACTAGGTAGTATAAACTTGAATGTGCACGTAGTGTAGTGGATAATGGCACGGATTTTTTAATGGTAGAGCTGAGTTCCAATTTTAGTTAGGATAGTTGTGTTTACTTACGAGCAAATACTTTTGGGTAAAGTATGAATCCACCCCTTCTTGTCTCAGTTATGAGTTAATTAGTAAAACCACTTTCACTAAACCATTATTATGTAAAAAAAAAAAAAAAGAAAAGAAAAAACCGACTTATAGTTTTGCCATATCTCGTTCGTTAGGAATCAGACAAGAAGATGGTCTTTTTATAATTATCGTTATAAATGAGGTGTGATACGACTTTTTTTATAATTATCGTTATAAATGAGGTCTGATACGACTTTTTTATAATTATCGTTATAAATGAGGTGTGATACGACTTTTTTATAATTATCGTTATAAATGAGGTGTGATACGACTTTTTTTATAATTATCGTTATAAATGAGGTCTGATACGACTTTTTTATAATTATCGTTATAAATGAGGTGTGATACGACTTTTTTATAATTATCGTTATAAATGAGGTGTGATACGACTTTTTTATAATTATCGTTATAAATGAGGTGTGATACGACTTTTTTATAATTATCGTTATAAATGAGGTGTGATACGACTTTTTTATAATTATCGTTATAAATGAGGTGTGATACGACTGAAAGAAGAGGTGATAGAGAATAAATAATATGAGGATATATAACTGTTGACCTCTGACTTGAAGAGGCTAAAATTGTTTGAAGAAGCATCCCACGGAACTATGTGCTATAAAGTGGTTAGTCAAATAAGTGCCATACGCGATACACGCTTGGGCGATCATGTCTTGAAAGAAACATGATTGACTGGACAGAAGATTATCCCGCAGTAGGATGCCATTACTTTCTGCGGTAGACTGGTTGCCGACCAAGGCTATAGAACCCAATCTGTCCTGCTATTCAACTCAAGGATCAGTCAGTCAGTTAAGTGCCATACGTGAAACACTGGTTGCCAGCTAATGCTATAAAACCTAATCTGTTTTATTATTTAACCCATAACTAGGGGGAAGAGACGGATTAATACCTTTCCCAAGTGTATTAGCGCATAAGTGAATGCAAAGAATTCAACTGAAATTTGAATTCGCTTCCCTGATTTCTCGTTCTGATCCGATATCCACTGCACCACAACGCACATCGCTGCACCATAATGCACAAGTGGTAGTTCTTGGTAAAAGCTAACTGACTGGAAACCTTACATTTTGAATATAGAGGAAATTGGAGTACTGCTGCCATTTATGGTCAGGCGCCCCTGCCGTTCTCCTCAGTGTTCTCGACAGGCTCCAAAGGAGAGTCTGTAATGTGATAGGTACTGATCTGGCGGCTCGACTGCAGCCACTTCCCCACCGTCGAAATGTGGCCTCCCTTTGTTCTATAAATACTTTCATGGCTTCTGCTCGGACGAACTTAAGTCACTGGTGCCTTCTCAACAGGTGTTTACTCGTGCAACCAGACTGGCCACTGGGTCCCACCCATTCACAGTCAGGTTAGCCAAATGCAGACGACAATTCTACTCCTCCAGTTTCTTCTCTCGCACTTCCAGCCTGTGGAACTCGCTCCCATATTCTTGCTTTCCTGACGGCTACAACCTCCAGAAATTTAAATCTCTCTCTCTCTCTCTCTCTCTCTCTCTCTCTCTCTCTCTCTCTCTTCATATCATTCTCATCTTCAAAGTAAATTTTCACATAAGATCATAAACTTTGTTTTGCCTATTTCTTCAGCTCGTAACAAATTTCTTTTTATCAAAATAAATTTTTGCACGGGCTTGCTAATTTGAAAACAGTGAAGAAACAAGATTTATTTTTATTTCGTATTCACTACATCACTTCCCTTCCTAGAATTGACGAAGTCTGCTTCAGTGCATGAATAAGTTAATTCAACAGTAGTGGTATATAGTGCCGCTTTTCCAAGTAACCAACCTTCCTATCATAATTTTTGTTTTGCTTTGCTGTTTTGTATCTATAGTCTTGTCGATCTCTGATTGAGTATCTCTTTGTGCTGCTGTGCATAATGAATATCAGGTATTTTCGCCGTTTCTGAGACAACCGCTTGTCATAAACTGTCTATAGAAACATTGCTATTGACATTTACGTTTGTAATAGTGAAGTACTTATTATTACGGCTAATTACTTTATATGAATTTGTTTAAGTTGCTTCCAAATATTTCTAAACTCAGTCACTCCTAAGTCACTCAAATTTATAATGGTATATTATTTGGTATATAAGTTTTTGGTGACGAATCTAAGTATCCTGAGGAATGACTCTCCATGTCAAACTTTCACCAGGTTTTTTATTGCCAGATTCGATAGCTCGTCGTTATTCTTGTCACATAAATCAATTAACAGTCTTGGAATTTGCGCATGACATCCCATTACTGCTATATATGGCGTGTAAGTTGATTCATTGGATGTGATTCTGATAAATAAGAATACAATAGGTAAAACTGATAGCCATGAAACCTTCCTTGCAATAATTGCTGTTTTTAACGTCTTTTGTGCACATTCAATTAATCCATTTGCCTGAAGACGGTACAAAGTTGTTTTCAGTCTGCTTATGATCTTTGATAGCTTTGAAAACAATTCTGACTCAAAATGGCTACTTCTATCAGTGATGATATATAAGCGTACTCCGAATGTAGCTACTCTTACGGTCATATCCCGTTGAATACACCGGTTCTCGTTCGATCACTGAAGTTAAGCAACGTTGCGCCTGGTCAGTACTTAGATGGGTTACCACTTGGGAATACCAGGTGCTGTAAGCGTTTATTGACGGATGTGCGTTGTATGGTGCAGTGGATGTCGGCTCGGAAAGAGAACTCGTTGAGCCGAGTTCGAATTCTAGTTGAATTCCTTGCATTCACTTACGCGCTAGTACCCTTGGGAAAGGTATTAATCCGGCCCTTCACGCCAGTTATGGGTTAAATAACAGGGTAGAACTTGGGATCATACCCTTAAACAAATCCCATTGAAACTTTCTGCGTCGAGGAGGAAGCTGGCTCAACCCATCTAGGGTGCATGCAGCTTGGAAAATCTAGCTACCCATGTGTTAATGAAAGCAGTAGCAACATTTTGTGTAGTTCTTTCAGTTAGAGGAACCGCTTCCACCTATCTAGTAGTTCTAGATACCGGTATGGCGAAAAGTAAGGGTCACTTTAGTTTCTTACTGGAGGGAATAAACCCACTTTGTCTAAATGCACTGTTTGAAATCGCTCAAAATGTAGTTCAAATAATTGTACTTTACTCTTGGTGTGCTTAATAATTTTTGCTTGTTGGCAATTTTGGCAATCTTTGTAGAACTCTTTTTCTTACTTGTACGTCAATGACCAGTAATACCTTTATTTTAATAAGCATAATGTGGCTAATATTCCTGGATGTGTGCAGACTATCAAATATAGGTTTTCCAAGATTTTAGGGTACAAAAGGTCGCGCAAACGGTAACGATGTTGCACATTATAACTTGGTTTCTACCTATATGATAATGTTTCAACCTGTCTTTTAATTGTTTAAGTCTTTCATCCAATTGCTGATGAGCGACAATTTCCTGTAAATCACAAAGACCTATTATTACAGCATTAGCCAGCCTCGATAAGCGGTCTGCAACGATATTTTCCTGTCCTCTAATATGAGAAATGTCTGTGATATATTCTCTTAGAAAGTCCAGATAACGCTGATGTCTTTCAGACTTTAAAGGTAAATGGCTAGTAAAAGTAGTACACAAAGGTTTATGATCTGTTAACAAAAGAATATTCTTGCTTTCTATGAGATGTTTAAAGTGCAACACTGCTAGATATGCAGCGAGAAACTAACGATCAAAGGTGGAATATCTTTGTTGAGTCTGAGACAACTTTCTAGAGAATAAACCATTGGGAATAGGCTGGTCGTTTATCATTTGATGTAGAGTGGCACCCACCGCATGATTTGAATTATCCGTGACAAGTTAATAAGTTTTAACGTTCGAATCTGGAAAAGGCTAATGCCGTTACACTTGATAATAACTTCTTGACTACTTGGAAAGAAGCTAATTCATCCGCGGATAAAATAAGTTGTTTTGCATTATAATTCAAACTGTTTCATTCTGTGAGTGGGAAGATTAAGTAACTCAATGTTGTTATTAATTTTCTGTAAAAACTGATCATTCCAATAAATCATCACAATGTTTTGGAATCCTTGGGAGGAGGAAAATTGGTCAGAACCTGAAGCTTTGACTCCTTCCTCTTAATATTGAAACCCACGAAGTCAAGTTCTGTAGCATTGAAAATACATTTTGAAATTGAAATTTTTAGATCCTTCTAAGCTTCCGAAATACTTGGTCCAGATGTTCAGAACGAGTATTCTCGTCATCAGAGTATATTAAAATACCATCAACTAGCAGTATAGCCCGGCGTTGCTCGGGTGTAATGAAAGCTTTAAAACTAATAAATGTTCCTGGAGCTCAGACTCTTTGGACGTTAGCACAAAAGACTAAAAAGCAATAGTTGTTTCCAGTTAAAGCGAAACCGTAGACTGAAAGAAAAATGAATGGATGTAAGTCAAATTTTCCTTTCCTGGTATCGATATCAAATAAGTGTTTTTCGTCGTAAACTTAATTTTGAAGGCTAAATAAGTCCTCTGGGTAATTATACCTACTTAGAGCCAAACCCGAAACAAAAACTAAAATAAAAAGGCTGAAAAAAAATACAGACATATAGGCAGATAAACAGACACACACAAACATTTTACCTTATATATATATATATATATATATATATATATATATATATATATATATATATATTATCGATTTTCTGCCCTATTGTAAGAACTGAAATCTTGAAATTTCTGAATATCGTTTCTTATGTCTTTGTCTATGAGTGTATGAAATGTGACTAAAATCGGACCACTCCTTCTATAACCCGATTTTTTCGATTATCGATTTTCGATATTTATCGGGGGTACCTCGACACAAAACCTAGCTAAAAACACTCGCAGATGCTTATAGTACAACTGTGTAAATTTTCAAGAAAATCGGGTCAGCTGTTTCGGAGTCTATAGGTAACGGATGCACACACACAGACACACACACACACACAGACACAGACACACACACACACAGACAAAGTTTCATTTATAAATAAGTTTAGATTTAGATATATACAAATGTACACTCCATGTCACGAAACATGTCATCCAACATCATTTGGAAAGTAATTGCATCATTCCGTATCCCAAAAGGTCTTTAGATATATTCAAATAAACGCTGTTCTGTCAAGATAGCAGTTTTACATACATCATCAGGATGTACCTGTATCTGGTGGTATGTCGAAAACAGATCAATCTTTGAAAATATCTTTTTTGTTTTTGTTTTCTATCCAGTTTCGCAGCTAGTGAATTTATAGTGGGAATTTGGTAGTGATACGGCTTTGTAACGATATTCAGTTGTCTGTAGTCGCCTACTGGCCTGTACGTGCTATCCGATTTTGGACGCATGTGGAGTGCTGAATCTCACGCTGATTTGGAAAAGAAAATGATGCCAGTTTGCTGAAGCTTTTTAAATTTTTCTTTTACTATGTTAAACTTTTGCTTTGACAGCTGTAACGCTTTTGTAAATACAGGAGTATTGCTCCATATTTATTTTGTAAATACAGGAGTATTGTTCCATATTTATTTTGTAAATACAGGAGTATTGCTCCATATTTATTTTGTAAATACAGGAGTATTGCTCCATATTTCTTTTGTAAATACAGGAGTATTGCTCCATATTTCTTTTGTAAATACAGGAGTATTGCTCCATATTTCTTTTGTAAATACAGGAGTATTGCTCCATATTTCTTTTGTAAATACAGGAGTATTGCTCCATATTTCATTTTTGTGAAATACTTTTAATTTTTTGCGTTAGGATCGCGATGGAAGATATTAGATTAGGGTAGGCTCCCATAATTTTTTAAAAGTTCCCTTTACATTTTCGACATTATGGATTGAAACGTGTAACAGAAAATTGATAGCTTGACGTCACTTTGCTTATTGGGAATGGTGTCGATCAACTTATTATTTTTACAATCCACTATTTATCTATAATGTCTTAGGAAGTCATATCCCAAAAGTGGTTACGTAGTGTTAGCTACTAATAATGTCCTCGTGAAATTCCTCATGACGTGTTTTTATTGTCACCTTTTGTATAGTGTGTCCAGAGCACTCTATTTTTATATTGTTTGCGGAAACCAGTATAGGATATAGGACTATATCTGTCAGGTATTCTTTTAGAATAATTGATACAACAGCCCCAGTAACCACAATAAACTTTATTTTCTGGGCTCCTAAACGTGTAGTTACTTCCAAAGTGGCGGAAAAATGGAAACCACATCATTCCGCCGAACTAGTGTGTAAATGTGTGACTTGCATATTTTTGACGTCAAAATGAAACAATTTAAAGTAGATTAGAATTTGTAATTCGGTCTACGGTATTTTTTTCTTTTGGCTGAACTTGCTGAATGGGGTTGGGGTCTCGCTGATTAAAATACAGCCGTAGATCATCTGCCATTTCCTCAAGTCCTTCTGCTTCTAAAGATGTTTATGCTGCTAGGATTAAGTTAATCAGTCAGTTTAGTGCCATACGTAATACACTCTTTAGGCGATCATGTCTCTTTCGAGACATGACTGACTGGGCAGAAGATTACCCCGCAGTAGGTTACATGTTGCTTTCTGCGGTAGATTGGTTATCAGCCAAGGCTATAGAACCCAATGTGTCCTATTATTTAACCCATAACTGGAGGGAAGAGACGTATTAATTCCATTCCCAAGGGCATTTGTGCGTAAGTGACTGCAAGGAATTCAACTGGAATTCGAACTCGGCACCCCAATCTCTTGTTTCGAGTCTATATCCACTGTACCACAACTTTGTGTCGTATGATGTCGCTACTCATTCCAATTTTCATGGCTAAAGCCATCAGTTTGTTTAAATAAACGAATGGTCTGCCTGTGAAAGTGCAAGAAGACATAAATTTATCAAGTAACTTTGGTATTGATTTTTTAGGCAGAGCCATGATTGCTTATTTAAGTTGTTCATTGTTTACCTTCAATATATTGAACTTTGCTTCCACAGTTGTGAACCAAGCAAGCATGAACATGGGTAGTTTTATGAATACTGTTTGTATGGATTCACTGGACTCTGTGGATAGTTGATTCTTGTTCATTTCGTCGTTGAAAATCTTGACTTAGGTGGAGGCCGTAAGAATAGATATGTGTTTAGTTTCCTCGCATGTTGTAGATCACCAGTAAATTATGTAGGGATAATGACGAGGAAACACACGGGTTAGTTTTAACGATAAAGGATAAGGAATTTATTTACACATTTAAACAATTGAAATGTCAGAAGTTTGTTTCAGGACAAGTAACCAAATATTAAAGGTTCTTATCTTATGAGGTAAATAGAGTTCTTTGAAATTCTCTTGTTCTCATTAAAGGCTGATAATGTATCATTGTGTAATTTGACCACGGCGTGGGACTCTCTCTCTCTCTCTCTCTCTCTCTCTCTCTCTCTCTCCTCTCTCTCTCTCTCTCGCTCTCTCTCTCTCTCTCTTGCCTCTTTCATTTAAATTTCTGTGTCTATTTAGATCAAAAAGCGATTTGACATCGACTCGTTACTTTTTCTCAGTTTGTAAGCTTCTCCCTTTTTATTGGTCAAAGTAAATTTTCCGATAGGCTTGCTGAATTTTGCTTTTGTTTTTTTCTTCAACCTGGAATCAATTCTTTTTTCTATTAGTCACGCTCGTCAATTTGAAAATAGTGAAGAAAAGAGAGTTATTTTTATTTCGTATTTACCACAAACACACTAGTGTTTTAATACATACATACATACATACATACATACATACATACATACATACATACATACATACATTAACACAAATGTCCACACACATACATATATTTAAAAATAATCTCAATTGCTTTAATACAATCTCTTTTAAATTTTTTAAAAATTTGTCATCTTTAACCTTATCTCAGTAGAAGCTTAAATAAAAGCGAAACATGTTATATTGAGACACGTTTCCCATCTATCTATCTATCTATCTATCTATCTATCTATCTATCTATCTATCTATCTATGTCCGTTTATCTCGCGAGATAGTGGTAGCGGTCTGTTTGATCATAATTCAGTCTTCTGTTTTCTTGACGGGAGTGACCTCTTCAAGTTCAAGCCTGGTCGGTAGTATATGGATTCCATGCTTTGCACAGACCACATGTTCTATAGCGAGATCCAAAGGAATAAAGGTCATTACATTTGGAATCACCTTGGCTGCATAGGTTATCAAGATTGCTTTCTGTCGCCAGTCGACGTTCCCACACTTAAATTTACACATACTTTATCCCATTTATTAAGCATTTTTACCCTATAAATATCGTAGACATCAAAATTATATTTTATTAGATGTTTATAGTTATTTATAAATATATTTATATACGCATCTCGCCATCTTTTCTACTTTTTTTCTTTTTCTTTCTATACATACATGCCCCCACATTAAGTGTATAGTTTCATTAAAAACAACAGACAAGTTACAGCGGTTAGAATAAAACCCCAACTCCACTTCTGGCAGACCACTCCCAACCCATTCTCAGACCCAAGTGCCTCCTCGGCAGTTCACAACCAACTCCTTCTAACAACATAAGGTTTGCCTTTTTATTGAGAAAAACCGGCATCACATGTGATCTGGCTGTGACCTATCTTGTGACACTCGCAAGAATGATGACAGGTATTTTTAATATTTATCCATCTTTCACTTTGCATTGTTTATAGACAAATCTTCGCCAACCCGATTTGAAATTAAAAATCTCAAAGAGGGCACTTTACTATTTACCTATCGGCCGTCTTAAGTTTATGAAATGTTATGGCTATTACTGCTGGGTTGGATCTTTTGCTTAAATATTCACAACTTGTTGAATTGCTTTCGCCGCTGAAATAAACAGGCAAAGAGAAAAGAAAAGATACAGAGACACTAGAGGGACAGTTTGGACACTAATTTTATTTTTGGTTCTAACGACCTCTTGTTGGGGAAATTTCTTCCCGAACCAGTTTGGCACGTCTTTACCATCCAAAGTCCAACAGAGAAAGAGATCGAGTTTATTTTTGGCACCAGGAGGCCTCTCTTTTCGCGCATGCGTTAATTATCTTTTCTGTCAGATGATTCCTGGGAGATTTTTATGTTTATTTTATTTCGTACTTTTATTTTATTTTGTATTCTTATTTTATTTCGTAGTTTTTATTTTATTTTATATTTTTATTTTATTTAGTGTTTTTTTTTAAATTTTATTTCTTATTTTTATTTAATCCCTACAACATATCCCTACCCAGTGTAGCGGAGCTACAGTAAGGATGCATTGGAGGCAAAGTTAGTCTTTTATAAGGTGCATTTATGTATGTTACTCTTTTCAAATGTACATATAATTTTGTTTATGTGTGTATTTTTATGTGTAATAATAAAGGTCGTCTACCCGAGAGGATGATGATTGGTTCCTTTGGTGAGTCTTGCTGCGTTTCAGGTGTTGGTGATGATGATGTGTTTTCTGTTAGGCTGTGTTTTTTGTTTTCATTTTTTTTTTCTGGACATGGGCGAGTATTGCTAGTTTCAATCGCTCAATTGAAACTGTATGCTCATCACCAGCCAATGTCTCTATGATAAAATATTTTCTTCTTGTTTTATTACTTTGTATGGCCCTGAATATGAGGCTTCCAGATGTTTCCTAATCCTGTCGGTTCGCAGCCATACATGTGTTGCTGATTTTAGTTCTTTAGGTATAAAGGATTTTTGAGTTTTATGTAGCTGTCCTTCGGAAAGGAGGTTTATATCCAACTCTTGCATCTCTTTGACAATTTTTTTTATGTCATGTTTTGTCAGGTCGCGATATTCCTGGTCGATTATTGGTCTTGGAAGTAATAACTGGGTTCCTGTGACAGCAGTGGCCGGAGAGAAACCTTGCTCATTAGGCATATTACTAATACCGAGCAATATAATTGGTAATGCATCCAACCAGCTCTGCTTTCTTGTCATGATTGCTGTTTTAAGAGTACGGTGCAACCTTTCGATTATTCCATTGGTTTGAGGGTGGTAAGCCGTTTTACGGAGCCTGTGAAAACCTATTATAGCAGACAGGTCCCTAAACAGTTCACTTTCAAATTGACTTCCCCTATCTGTGACGACATGTAATAGGACTCTAAAGCGGGAGATCCATGTATTCAGGAATGCCAATGCTATGCTGGTAGCGGAGGTGTCTTGTAGCTTCTACTTATCTCGTTGCTCTATTAATGCACGTAAGTACATATCTAGCTGGAGATGTGTATACCCCGTCATAGGTGGTGGTGGGTAACAAGGGACCAATGATGTCTATATGCACGGTTTCAAACCTTCCTGATGGGGGAGTGAGAGGTGTGGTTTCTGTTCTTATGCTATTGGCATCGCAGACAGCTTTTGACCCAAGATCGTATGTTTTTTTCCATTTCTGACCAGAAGCACCTAGCTTTAATTAGCTTTGTTTTTGGCGTAGGTCCTGGATGGAGGATGTCATGAAACATATCGAAGATTCTCCTACGAAGTCGTTCAGATATGTATGGTCTGGGAGTAGATGTTGATAGGTTGCACCAGACGGATGACCCTTGCATCTCAAAGGCTTTAAGTCGGCTCCTGTATGTGTTGATTTCCTCATCCTCTCTGTGTGATTCACTGATAGCTGGTAAGTCACAGGGGTCTGCAGTCACCGAAAATGTGGGTCGAGATAGACAATCAGCAACGATATTTTCATCTCCTCTTATATACTGTACATCTGTGACATACTCTGTGATAATTGATAAGTATCTTTGTTGCTTGTCCGATTTCATCGGTGTTTTCTTTTTGAAAGCCAGAGAAAAAGGTTTGTGGCCTGATTTTCATCTCCTCTTATATACTGTACATCTGTGACATACTCTGTGATAATTGATAAGTATCTTTGTTGCTTGTCCGATTTCATCGGTGTTTTCTTTTTGAAACCCAGGGAAAAAGGTTTGTGGTCTGAAAACAAGGTGACATTTCTGCCTTAAATTTGTGGTTTGAAGTGCAAGACCGCCTGATATGCTGCCAAAAGTTCGAAGGTGGAATATTTCCTCTGGTTTTCAGACAGTTTTCTTGAATAAAACCCAGTGGAGACTGGATCACCATTTATTATCTGATGTAACGCTGCACCCACTGCATGGCTGGAGCTATCCGTGACTAGATGGTATTGTGTGGCAACCGGATCAGGGTGCATCAAAGCAGATACTTTGGCAAGAATGTCCTTTCTTACCACAAATGATTAACTTTCAGTCGGGCTTAATTTTAATACTTTTTCCGCTGTATTGTGTTTGATGGCTTCAGTTAGTGATAGTAGCACATCTGAGGCTTGAGGGATTAATTTCCTGTAAAAATTTATCATTCCCAGGAATCGACGCAAAGGTTTGGAGTCTGTGGGTTCTGGAAAAGTTTTGATGTCTTCGACTTTCTGGATTTTTGGCTTTAATCCTTTTATGCTTACATTATAGCCCAAGAAGTCAATAAAGTCTTTGTAAAACTGACATTTTCCAACAGAGATTTGAAGGTTGTTTCCTTCGAGAATCGAAAGGACTTTCTTAAGATCTTTGTGGTGTTGTTCCTTAGATTCAGAGAAAACGAGTATATCGTCGATATATGTAAAAACACAGTCTACATCTATAAATATGTTGTCCATAAATCTCTGGAATGTAGAGCTGCTGCTTCGTAGACCAAATGGCATGAATAGGTATTCAAAGTGACCAAATGGTGTTATCAGAGCAGATTTTTCTATATCTGCTTTATTTATGGGAATCTGGTGATAGGCCTGTAGGAGATCAATTTTTGAAAATACAGTCTTCTTGAAGAGTTTAGATCCGAGATGTTATTATTTGGTATCGGATATCTGTCTGGTTTTGTCAACTGGTTTAAATGTCTAAAATCACCACATACTCGCCATTTTCCTGGGGTCAACGTGGGAACTAGATGTAATGGCGATGACCAGGGGGACTTTGACGGTTGAATAATTCCAGCTTGTAAGAGTGCCGCAAACTCCTGTTTAGCTGATTTACATTTTTCTTCTGACAGTTGTCGGACTTTGGCATAAGTAGGGGCGCTATCTCCAGTGTTCATGACGTGTTATTTTCCTGTTAGACACTGAAGGCTGTTCCTGTACGTGGATTGGTTAGTTTTGGAAATTCTCGGAGGAGGAACTGCACTTCTTCTGGTAGGTTGTTTTGGTTATTCACCGTTATACACTAAATCTGTACTGTGACTCGTCCTCCTTATGTATATCGGTGGGTTTCCTCATCAATGAGCCTACAGTGCAGTCTAAGATTAATCCATAGTGGCACAGAAAATCTGCTCCTAAGAGGAGGTTGACGGTATCCGCTACTACTACGGTCCATGTGTATGAACGGCGTAGGCTCGGAATCCCAATATCAACTACTGCTTCGCCAAAGCATTTAATATTATTCCCGTTTGCTGCTGATAGTGTTATAGGTGTAGGGTTTATGTTTAGACCTAGTGCCATTCTCTGTGGTAAGATTGTTATAGAGGTACCTGTGTCTATCAGAAAATTGATCTTATTTGTGTCAATTTTGGTAGCAACCTGAAATAGTTGATGCAATACGCATTATCATTTTTCCGAGGCTTGGGTGGTAAGGTTTCTGTCAGGTGAAGATGGCCTCGAAGTCAGCATTATATGACAGCCGGACTTGTTTGGCCACCTACACCATGGTTTGCACGTCCTCGATTTTTCTGCATAATATAAATGCCCACGACATACTCGAGGTTTCTGGTTCTCATAAAATGGTCTGGTGCTATAAGTCGTTCTAGGCGTGGCGCCGGTGGTGACAGTAGATCTGGAGTGCCTGCTTGCATGTGGCATAGCGGCGGCTTGTATCATCCTGGGTTTTAAAAATGGTGTTATTTCGTCAGCCAATGTGCCCAGTTCCATCAGGGAGGCATTTTATTGCTGCTATTACGGGTGTTATTTCCGGGGGTAGTGCCTGAATGAACTTATGTCGAACAAGTTCATCTCCGACACCAATCCAGCTGGCTGTCGACATCAGCTCATGGAGATAAGCTGAAGGTCTCACTGTCATTTGAGTGTTAGCCATTAATTTAGCGAACATCTCTAGTTTTGTCCTTTCGTGTCTAGCCATTACTGCGTCTTTTAGCTCTGAATATTGTTTAGAAGCTATAATAGCAGACGGTAAGCTGGATATCTATTCTGAAGGTAGGAGAGACAATACATGGTAAAACCTGGTGCCTCACAAATTGCAAACCAACCATCTGCTGCTGTGTGCATAAAGGCTGGGATGTTGATTGGTATAGCTGACGCGCTTTCCTCCATTTTAGTGACTTACGTACGATAAGGCAACAAGAGGGAAGAAAGAAAAAGGCAAGACGATAAAGCAACTCTCTGCTGGACGGAACGTGTTTGTGTTAATAATTTTTATTTTTTTTATTTTTGTGGTGTTTGTGAATGCGATAAAAGGATGAAAGTAAAAGCCGTTACTCACGTCTTTTTTTTTTTTTACACAGCACGTGATGGTTACAGTAGTCAACTGAACCTGTTGTGGTGGTGGAGTGATGGTAAGCCAATCATTGGTAGTGGGGGAAGTAAGCACAGTCACACGGGGTTACTCATTGTATGAAAGTCGTCAACATTTTTTTTTTAGTGAAAGAAACTTTGTTCATATCACCTCGCGTAGTTGTCACTATTAAAGTTTTTGTGGTGTAGAAATGAATTTCTCTTCTCCCCCCTTTTTTTGTCCCAGAAAACGTGAGTGTAGACATCACGTCGTGGTCACCATTATGAAATGTTATGCCTATTACTGATGGGTTGGTTCTTTCGCCTAAACATCCACAACTTGTTGAATTGCTTTCGCCGCTGAAATAAATAGGCAAAGAGAAAAGGAAAGATACAGACACTAGAAGGACAGTTTGGACACTGATTTTATTTTTGGTTCCAACGATCTCTTGTTTGGAGAAATTTCTTCCCGAACCAGTTTGGCACGTCTTTACCATCCAAAGTCCAACAGAGAAAGAGATCGAGTTTATTTTTGGCACCAGGAGGCCTCTCTTTTCGCGCATGCGTTAATTGTCTTTTCTGTCAGATGATTCCTGGGAGATTTTTATGTTTATTTTATTTCGTACTTTTATTTTATTTTGTATTCTTATTTTATTTCGTAGTTTTTATTTTATTTTATATTTTTATTTTATTTAGTGTTTTTTTATTTTATTTCGTATTTTTATTTAATCCCTACAAGTTTTCATATATTATTGTTCTAGATTCTTTCCTATTAATAGTTCTGACAAGGTTTGTCAACTTCTCAAAGAGTGTGTTTTTTGTTTATAGATAAAATTAACATTTTAATTAGTAATCTGCTACCTTTTGTACACTTAAAAAAAGAAAGATTGTATCACGTGTTATACTTTATATTTATTTGTTATTTAGTTATTAATATAACATTATTAATATTTCAAAGTCTTTACGGCCTATAATCCTCTTAGTTATTTAAAGAGGTCTCTCTTTCACTCGGTGTTTTCTGTTTTACAGCATATTCCCTTTATTAATATTACTAACATTAATATTATTTCAGGGGTAATATCGCCCCTGCCATATATATATATATATATATATATATATATATATATATATATATATAGTCATAAGCAGGCAGATCTGTTTCGCTGCATCACAGCTCATCAGTACGGTTAGACAGCTGATTGCCTTTTTACCCAGGATTGAAACCCGACAGTCGGCGATTCTACCTCTGAGCTACAGGCGCTCGGTAGAAAGAGACAGACTTTTTAGCGTGTATATTATCATAATCCACGCCCAATAGCTGAGAGTGTTCTAATTCATTGCTGAATGAATGGTCGTAGATGCCAGAGTAGCTACTGTTTTTCAAATCTACTATTCTTCCAGAGTGCTCAATATTTGTGCGTGTATATCACTCTTTTTATATATATATATATATATATTAGTAATTGCTTTATTTTTAAACTCGTCTCGAAAAAACAACCGAGTATAAACGCAGAGGGGAAAAATGGAAAGAAACAACCTAAGTACTCATTGAAAGAAAAAAAAACAGAGATGAGAAGCCTAACACTAAACCACTCAATACAATATATATATATATATATATATATATATATATATATATATATATATATATAGATATATATAAAGAGAAAGAGAGAGAGTTCAGTGTAATCTTAGAATTTTTTATATATTCAAGTCAGTGCGTCATCGTCTCACGCTCTATATCTCTTTCTCTGTCTGTCTGTCTGTCTGTCTGTCTGTCTGTCTGTCTCTCTCTCTCTCTCTCTCTCTCTCTCTCTCTCTCTCTCTCTCTCTCTCTCTCTAGTGAACTAGCTAATCAATTAGCTTGCACATAATACTTTCCAATAATATATATCTCTTGAAATCATTCATCTTATCACGTATTATAAACATCCATTTATTAACGTCTTAACAAAATTCCCCATTGGTAGGATGCTTAACATTAAATGTGAAATTATTGTATATAAGATTAAGAAGCAAAATATTAAGAAATAAGATTTTTTTAGAAACAAAGAAAAGAGTACTAGACTATGATATAATTTCAGTTCTCCTATATGATAGTGAATGCTCGACAATTTAATCACAGATGAAAATACTTATGCAACAGAAATGTAATAAAAACTTTACGTAATAAACTAGATTACATAGGTTGGATGTTGGAGTACATTAAAAGTAAAAGCAGAATACTGCATGTTGTCTAAAGCGAAATGAAAATGATTCTTTCAAAATGAACCAAAATATTGAATTCATTATGAAATACAAACTTCAAATCTACCTTCGAGGTCAATGGAAACGAAATTCATTGGATATTGGCCCTCTTCTGTTGTCAAACAAACTTTAAGGACATTTGATACAAGAGAATAATTCGGACTGTAAAATGACTTGATATGATAGATAATACTGAAATTTAATTCACGAGAATTCATCAAATTAAGTTCTATCTTGATTGAGAGTAATCATACCGATCCAAACTCTCTATTGATTAATTCTCTGCCTCCGGGCGGAGAGGAACCCAAACGAAGCTCCGCTGAAGGGTAGAGACTAGTCTGGGGTGAATAGACAAGAGCCCGAGCCGGCTTTAAGCAGGGTCTACGGGATATTTTTGGTTGGGCTTAAGGGCTCAGAATCCCCACTTTAATTGGCTTTGTGTTGCATCCATCTTGGGCATCCGTCCTAGTAACGAGTTCATCAACTGTCAAACAATTCAGACAAGAAATTAAGTGGCGAAAAATATTACTTTTTTTGATTGGGTGTAAAAAAGATTTCCGACCACGAAACATTTTCAGGAAAAAATGCTATTATTTTCAGCTGTTACAAATGTAAAAATTGGCTATAAACTAAAGACATTACAAATGTTTCTGTGATTGTAGTGTTCTTGTTTCACAGAACGACGTTAAGAAAGAAATAAAAACAAAGCCGTTGTAACAAATTCTTACAATGATTCAACTGTGCAAGTTAATTGACAAGATTCTGGGTTCATATAAAGTTGTTCTAAGCCCGATCAAGTTTATTTATCATCTTCATCTGTATTGTATTCTTTCCCACAAGTTTCAAAGTAAAGGATGGAATGCCTAACATCGTTTTCTCATAAATTTCGACCATCCAAAATGATACAATAAATTTAACCTAGCTGTGAAGCAGCTTTTTCTACATGCCAACGACGCATTTATCCAAACTGATGTAAATATAAAAGGATATTTATATTCCCAAAATCTTCAGAATTCTTAAAATACATGCTCTTTGAATTCAATCGTCTTCAGTTCTTCGTGAGTTGAGAATTTGTCATGGCTATCAACATGGCACAAGCCGCAAGCATGTGGTTTTAAATCACTTTACCACAAAAGGTTTCTGAGGGTGAAAGAAAATAAGAAACCGCTAATGATGTACGTTGTGGTGCAGTAGATATCGGCTCGAAACGAGAAATCGGAGAGCCGAGTTCGAATTCCAGTTGAATTCTTTGCATTCGCTTACGCGCAAATACCCTTGGGAAAAGTATTAATCCGTCGCTTCCCTCCAGTTATGGGTTGAATAATAGGAAATATTGGGTTGGCAACCAGTCTACCGCAGAAAGTAATGACAGCCTACTGCGAGATAATCTTCTATCTAGTCAGTCATGTCTCTTTCGAGACATGATCGCCCAAACGTGCATAACGTATGGCACTGAGTGACTGACTGAATGAGAGGAAAATATCATAAAATATCAACATTTAGGTTAGCAGTAATATGGCAACTGACGGTCCATTTAAATTTTTGAAGATCGTATATTAACAGAAAACAAGAAACCGGAAGACATTTCAATGACGAAAAGTACGAAATATTTAGAATAGAACTTGCTGCTATACGTAGCTATTTCATGAGCAAAACAATTATGCCTAGTAGTGAATCTATCAGAACACTAAAAATCATAAAAAAGAGGAAGATCATCACAATGCTTACCATGAAATACTTATAGAAAGGTCAGAGAAAAGCTACCTTACAGCGGTGGGAAAGTAATTTAAGCCGTTATGCCAGGTCAGAAGAGATAACATTACAGACATATCTTTCGGTTTTGTCGAGAATCTCGACATATACACACGTACTACCAGACCAAATAAGGCAGTAAATTCAATGCACGGATGAATGATAGATTTACGAATGTGTAAGATAGGTTCTAGCGATATAATTTTCTGGCATGACAAAATTAAGAAAATTTCCTAGCAGCAAACCAAGTAATTGATTTAATATACTCATTACATCACTTGTTAGTGAAAAACGTGAGCCCAATAAGGCACATCAAGCTACTCTTCTAGAGTTTTGAGTTTGAGTTTTGTTTAACGGCATATCAACACCTCTGTGGGTTATTTAATGCCAAAAAGGTGGGGTTTGAAGGTTTTTGTTTTTTAATGTTCAGTTATAGTGAGAAGGTTGATTTAGTCAGATTTTGAGTTTGAGTTTTGTTTAACGGCATATCAACCTCTGGGAGTTATTTAATGCCAAAAAGGTAGGGTTTTATGGTATTTTCCTTAATGTTCGGTTATAGTGAGAAGGTTGATTTAGTCAGATTTTAATGAAATTGTTTTGTTTTTATTCGTTTTTAGTCAGGTTTTAATGAAATTGTATTGTTTTTGTTCTTTTTTATTTTTAGAAAACTGAAAAATAAATTTATTCTAGTTTTTTTTTCTAATTTTTTTTCTTTCAAAAATGTGTTATGGTAATAATTTTTTCTTAAAAATGTATTGTTCGTAATATTTTTCCTTCAAAAATATGCATTTTTCTATAAAGGTCTATTTTTATGTACATATTTCTATAACAGTGTATTTTTATACTTTCATAATGTTTTGACCCTAGTTTGGAGGTTAACTATTTGCCCATAGCTGGGTCCCTAACAGGTGCTACCACTCCGGGTCAGGGTGACCTGAGAACAACAGCAATTAAGAGGTGGTTGAAAGCATCGAGGGATGAAAGCATCGATGCCAGCCTTAACCCAGGAGGAGACCTCAGACGCACAGTCTTCGACGGGAAGACTAAAAACATTGTTCCAAGGGACGTCGCAGAGGAAGTCACGGAACGAACCCCAGACTACTATTTGATAGCAGTAGGATATTCTGCTGATCTGGGTTTGGGTTTCTTGGGTAGGGGTGGAGTGGAACGAAATGTTGACAGAAACTACGGCGTGGTCAGAATTTCCGAGAGGGCAGAGCTGTCTGGTGGTGCAAGAATTTGGGATGGAAGTGAAGCAGAGGTCTAGTAGCGAGTCCCTTCCGTTAGGGCTATTGGAGAAACGCGTGGGGAAGTCCACCACATGCGTAAGGGATTGAGAGATTGAAAAATTAATGGTATGGACACCAGCAGGGTCGGTGACAGAGTTTTCCAGCCACTTAATTACCTATATTGCAGTTTCATCAATGAAAGAATGAAGAAAGTTTAGGGTGATTCGGACAAGTTCATCTTTGCTTTTTGCCTTGTAAAATTTTGCAAAGAATAATAACAAAAGAATCATTCTATTTTCATTTGGCAATAAATATTAAAAATAGCATGAAATACATAATTTCTCTTAAAAAACTGGGATTGCCTAATAATTATGGCCGGTAGTGTATGTTTGTGTGTGTGTGTGTATGTATATTTAACCAGCATATATTCATTCAGACATGTTTAACTGAATAATCTGGACATGTTATATCTATTTTTGTGGGATTACTTTCTAATTCTGTGATCGAATTCTTAATATTGACATTAAATTCATGAAGAAAGGCGTCGTAATTTCTTTTACTAAGATCAGTGGGAATATATTGTGCTTATGAGTTCGTTTTAGGACTTTTTCATCCTGTTTGTAGATGAATTGTAATAAAAAATTTTAAAGTAAAATTATAAAATGAAAATTTTAGAATTAAAAGTATTAAAATGCAGGGAGATGAAATCAAAGGGATATAATTCAAAATTATTAATAGTAATATTTCCGGGGGAAGAAAGTAAAATTTTTTTAGAAAAACTTGTCATCTTAAACCATATAAATAAACCTAATCTACTTTAAAAAATGCGATTTGATGACCACATGCAATACTGTCATAGAAAAAAAATACTTAAATTCTTAAACCCCGATCAATACAGATTCTTTCTTTCTTTCTTTCTTTTTTTCTCCACTTTTCCCCACAAATATTACTATAAATAATTACGAATTACGTCCGTTTCATTTCATCTCCCTGCATTTTAATATTTTAATTTTAAAATTTCAGTTTTAAGTTTTTTATTTATATGTAGTCTCAATATATTTAAATTCTGATTCTTGTTATTAAAAAGCAGTATCCTAAATTTATAAGATTTAACTCCCATAAACATGGAGTAAATTTAAATTAAAATCTATTAAACGGTCAGTTTGTAATATGCACCTGATGATTGTATAACGCATGAAACTCTGAGTCGTGCCATCGACGTAAAGCAATATGTATAATTAATATATATATATATATATATATATATATATATATATATATATATATTGCATCAAATGTAGGATTGCCGAAATTAAAACCAGTTGTTTAACTACACAGAGAAAATTCCATTAAAATAAATAAAAGATAAATAATATTAATTTTTGGAAATTAATCGTCAGAACAAAATAACTACATCTTCAAAGATTTATAAAATTATTGCTTGTGAGAAATTGGCCACATTACTTACAATATGTTTGAGATAAGCCTTGCCATTGCGATACACCGTTATATATATATATATATATATATATATATATGTGTGTGTGTGTGTGTGTGTGTGTGTGTGTGTGTGTGTGTGTGCATACCTGCGTAAAAATTAAAAAAGGTCTTTTAATTATATTCAGTGATAATTTAAACAATACAACTGCCACCCAGAAACGTTTTGCACACCTCTAAGCAGTGGGAAAATCAGGGCTGCTAACTCGTTTTAAGGCATGGATATATCAATATGCTATTTTGCCAAAGATTCTGTGGCCCCTAAAGTCATATGAAGTGTCATTAACAACAGTTGTGAATGTGAACAAGAAAGATAGTGGCCATTTGAGAAAATAGTTCTGTCTGCCGAGGATTTTGGCAGCTCTGTAAGGAGTATTGAACGCATTGCAACTCTTCTTCAGAGGTTAATTGAGGGAGGTAATCCCATGGGATTCAAAATATCCTAAAGTTGCAGAAGAAATAGAGGTTCGAAATGGGAGAAAGTTGAAGGCAACCGTACAAGCAAAAGTTTGAAAGAGAAAGCGCTTGTAGGAACGCTGACAATGGTCAGAACAGGGCTAGGCTATTGTCCCAATTTCTGAAGGAGAAAAAAGGAGAAAAATTGGAAACACTATCTTCTGTATGAAGTGAGAGCAGGCATTGAAGAAATTAAAGCCAGTAGAAAAGTGGTCTTAGGTTAACGTGGTGGCATGGGGGTCTGGATTAAATGGGAAACCTAAAAGAAAAGTAAGATTTTCTGGACGGATGTTTGGTATACTAATCCCAGTAAAGTAATATATCTTGTGCAGGCAGTGCATTATTCAGCCCGGCAAACATCACGTGGGGAGAGAATGAGTCTCCACTTTGTTCATTATGCCAGAATTAAGTGAATTACTGGTGGCACTATGATAAAATTTTAAGGGCCATTGAAACAATAGTCTCAAGGATTCTCCACACAAATTGATTTGAACCGAAGAAGATCATTAATTTTGTCTGAGCCAGGGAAAGCTGAAGAAATTACAGAAGAAAAACAAACATTTCTGCTTTGTTCTGTCCCGGACAGGCAAATGTTAGACAGCTAAAATTCAAAGTAAAATTAATATAGACTAAGACACGTCCGGTTAACATTTTCTTCTTTTTCTATGTACCTTGTCTTTTCGGGACGAAGGCGATCATGGCACTCCACGTCTTCCTATTTCTGATGGATTTTAGAGCACTTTCTCCTGTAACATCTCGCAATCCCCGTTCTGTCATCCACCTGCCCAGGACCTTCAAATATGTTATCCGCTGCTTTCCCTTGTCTCTTTTTCCCTCTATCTGGCCTGTTAGTATCAGATTCTCCAAGCCCTCCTTCCTCATTGCGTGTCCCAGGAACTTTAGCTGTCTTTTCCTGATGCTCAGTATTAATTTCCTTTTCGTTTCTATCCCTTCCAAAACTTCCGCATTGCTTACATGCTCGAGTCATGATATTCGCAGCATCCTTCTGTAGAACCATATTTCAGCTGTTTCAAGTATTTCTTTGTTTATTCAGAAAAGACCATGCAAGTCATCATGTTAACATTAACAGCTACTTGGGAAGAAAATATGGACGAAGCCCACGAAAGTAATTTTGGAGAATTTTTACATATCGTAAAGAAATGTAAAAGGTATGGTTGGTGAGCTCAGTGCGAACAGATTGAAATCGTATGCAAAGGGTTCATTGAGAGGTCACTGCCCAAATTAAGTGTATCAGAAATGGAAAAGGACAATTCCATTCACTCAATAACAATAACAGTAGAAGAATCTCCTTGATAGTTATGGCTTAAACGATTGATTGATTAGCAGTCAATAAGAAAAAGAAGGGAAGATACAGTTGTTTAGTTTTCTTTTCGATATAATTGGAATGTAGGTCTAGGATATGACTTAAAATTAGACCTAACAATGAAGTCTCGACTATGAGACAGAATTAGTGTGTGTGTGTGTGTGTGTGTGTGTGTGTGTGTGTGTGTGTGTGTGTGCGGGCACAATGGACATGGAGGAGGAGTTAGGTTTTTTTTATTGCACCATTAACATGAATGAAAATAGAATAAGAGTAAGTTGAACGTGATTCATGTGTGTGGTTGCGTGTTTGCGCATGCATGTATCACAGTGAGGGGGGAAAGAAAATCGTTATTTACCACTTCGAGCCGAACGCGTCGCCATGTTTCTTGTACCAGATCGAAACCGTTTCTGCGTTTGCTTCCTTTTTCTATTGAAAAGCATAGATTGCTGGCGAACCGGAAGCTTTCCATGATTGAACTATAAATTGCCAAGAGAAATCGCCGTGTGTGATTAAAAAAATAAAATGGAAGAAACTGAAGTCGCCGGACGGCACAGAAGTCGATACCAGCAATATTGGTTTGGTGACCGCGGAGAGGAGAATGATGTTGCAAAACCCGAAACCCCTAATGAACCACGACTGGAAACTGATTATGTGTACCAAGGCATCCAATAGCTTTATTTTACAAATATATACATTTATGTATGCATGTATATATATATATATATATATAGTCATCCGCAAAAAGATATATTTCGCTGTATCACAGCTCATCAGTAGAGTTAGACATCTGATTGCTTTTACCCAGGATTGAAACCTGACCAAATTGGCGTCAGTCGGCGATTCTTCCTCTATATATATATCTGTCAATTCAGATAAAACTTAGAGAGGAAATATCCATTTATTACATGTCACTTTAAGACATGCATTCTCAGACCCATATAAACAAAGAATGGGGAAAAATTCTAAGCCAAGACATTTGCTCTAGTAAAGAAAGGGGTTGGGAGATATTGGGTTTTATAGAGTTAAGCTAGCGGAATTTTACTAGTAATTTCTTCTTTATTTTTTTTTAATCGCTTCACCCCAAGCAAGGCGGTAAAGCCACTGATGCGCAGGGGGCTACATAAGAGGAGAGTAAAGAGAAAGACCAACCAGTTACAGAGAGTGTCAGATAAAAGGCAAGATGAGGATGGGAATAAAGGTGTGATGACAAAGAGAAAGGAAAAGATATACAGAGTGTAGCAGAGAGAACTGTAGTCAAGTGGATAAGAGATGAGTATTGACATTCCATTTAAACTTCTGGAGGTTTTAGCTCTCAAGAAAGCAAGAATATGGAAGAGAGTTCCACAGGAGGGAAGTGCGAGAAAAGAAGCTGATGGAGTAGAATTATCGGCTACATTTGGTTGATCCAACTGTGAATAGGTGAGACCTTGTTGCCAGTCTGGTTACACGAGTAAACTCCTGTGGCAGGGGCACCAGTGACTTAAGTTCGTCTGAGCAGAAACCATTAGAATATTTATAGAACAAACAGAAAGAAGCCACATCCCGCCGGTGAAAAAATGGCTGGAGTCGAGCCGCCAAGTCGGTATCTATCACAAATTCTCCTTTGGAGCCTGTTGAGAACACTGAGATGAATAGCGGGGGAGCCTGACCATATATGACAGCAGTATTCTATGCACAAACGGATGGTTGATTTGTATATGTGCAAGATGGATTTAGGTGGAAAAAACCTCCTGGCCCGACACAGTGACCCAACCTTCCTAGCAGTGGATTTAGCTATTGACTCAATGTAATGGTTCCACTTGAGATCGGAAGATAGGGTAAGGCCGAGGAGGTGCATGATATTGCTCTCAGAGTGACTTGTTTGGTCTATGCTTATGGGGGAGGGCAGAAGAGGTTGCCCGTGATGGTTGGTAGATAGCAATTTCGTTTTAGAAGCATTGAAATTTACAAGCCACTTCTTTCCCAAGTTCACCACTGAGTGTAGATCCATCTCAAGATCTGCAGCGAGGTTATGTTTGTCCACCTAGCCGGATTTCTTATTGATGCGGAAGTAAATTATTGTCTAATCTGTGTAGATGCCTACTTGGAACTTGATCACGTCTGGGAGATCATTTATGAAAATCCGGAAGAGCGTCGGGCCTAGGATAGAGCCCTTGTAGACACTAGCGTTTGTGAAGTAGGATGTGGAGGCTTGCCCATTCAAGACGATCTACATCATGCGGTTACATAGAAAAGATTAAACCAGATCAAGCAAGCATCCGGTGATACCATAACCCTGTACCTTGCGTAGAAGGCCAGCGTGCCAAACCCTATCAAAAGCCTTGAACATGTCCAGGGCAACAGTACGAGCCTTACCGGACTTATCAAGGGCCTGGTATATGTACTCCGTGATGGTCGTTAGCATATTGGACGTGGACCTGGCGAAACGGAAGCCATACTGCCTGTCTGAGAATAGTTTATGGTTAGAAAGATGTTGAACTATTTCAGCATTGATAATGGCCTCGAACACTTTTCCGAAAATTGGTAGAAGGCTGATAGGGCGATAGTTGGATGGGTCCAAGGGTTCACCACAGTTCTTAAATACATGAACCCCAGAAGAGGACTTTCAGTATGTAGGAAAATAGGAAGCAGAAATGTAATAATTATTAGGTTAGAGAGCACAGAGAAGAGTTCAGGGGCACATTTCTGAAGAACAATGACCTGATTTCTATCACCTCCGCTCGCCTTATGCGGGTCAAGTTTTGATATTACATTAGATACCAGAGACGGGGTGGCTTGATGCTTGGGTTAGTAATATTAGGTGGTGGGGAGGTAACTGCTTAACCAAATTAAAAAAAACCTTATTGTGACTAATTGTAAGAATAGGATAATTACTGTAATTTATACTTCTTTCTATGACGACACATACTAATGATTTCCCTCTCTTTATTTAAGAGTATCTTCTGGTATTTTAATTTTAATTTTTGTCCTTTCTTTTTTATAGGATTAAGCTAGCGGACTTTTAGTAGTAATTTCTTCTTTGGTAGTGTGAAGTATGTGGCTCGATACTTGAGTATATATATATATATATATATATATATATATATTAGATAACATTTTCAAAATTCAAAGGTGTCGGATGCACATTTCGACATGAGATCTCTAATAGAAATTCCACATCACCTCAGCGACATCGTTCCATTCTCAATGAAGAAAAACCTGGGACTAAGGGGGAGGGGCAAAATAAACAACGGTCAAGAATTAAGAATTCTTTTAAGGTCAGGGAGATGGGATGTTATTAAGTTGAGGATTGGGTTAAACAAAACAGAACAGGACAGAACTGATGGGGGCGTATTATTCAGCCCAGGTGGCAGATCCTATGGGAATTTACATTTTAGATGTTCTAAGTAGATTTTTAGACCCAAAACAAATAGGCCTATATCGGGACGATAGATTAATAATTATCCCTAATTCCAATGGGGCCCACACAAATAGGATACTCAAAAAAATAATTAGAGCCCTGAATTACCTCGGTTTTTAAAGTTGAAGTCACTTCTAATCTTAAAATTGTAAACCATCTAGACATCACCCTTAACTTAAATGATGGATCCTACCAACCATTTCTCAAAGAAAATAGTTCCCCCACTTATATTAATATTTCATCCAACCACCCCCAAAATATTATATAACAGATACCCAATATAGTGAATAATAGAATCAACCAATTATCATCCAACATTAAAACTTTTAATGTAAGTAAAAATATCTACAATAAGGCCCTTCAAAAAAGCGGATATAAGAACAAGTTAACATATAATAAACCTACAATAGACACCGAATCATCCAAAAATAAAAATAAAGGAAACTGTAGAAAAAGAAAGATAATTTGGTTTAACTCCCCTTATTGTAAACTAACTAACATCAATATTGGAAAATATTTTCTCAAATTAATAGACAAAAATTTTAATAGCAGTAATCCTTTACGGAAGATTTTTAATAGGTACACCCTTAAAATCAGCTATTCTTGTACTCCGAATATGGACAGCCTTATTGGTTCCCATAATAGGAGTATTCTGGTGAACTTGCGCAATACTAAATCTAGGTCCGGAATTCTAAACAAACGCAGTTGTAACTCTGTGGACGCCTACCCGGTGGAGGGAAAATGCAGATCCACCCAGGTGATTTATGAAGCCCGCATTTCTCCATCAAACAACAAAGATGACTTCCGGACCTATATTGGTATGTCCGCCGGTCCTTTTAAACAGAGACTGTATAACCACAGGTACTCTTTTTCGAACCCCGGTCAGAAGTACCAGACAGCCCTTTCACGAGTATTCGGGAAAATGAAAGAGGAAGGGCTGGATCCTGAAATTAGCTGGAAACTAGTAGGTTCAGCTCGTATTCCGAGGAATTTTCGTGATAGGTACTGTCTATGTTTACTGGGAAAAAATTTCAATATTGAAATACCCACACCAGCACCGGCTCCTGAATATTAGAAGGGAATTTATCAGTAAGTGCTGAAACAAGGCAAATTTTTTGAATACTTAAATTTAGAATTTAAATCCCCGTTTTCTAGATGTTAGAATATAAATATAAATTAAATGGTTTCGTTATAAATTTTAATCTTAATTTATTTTTAACGTTAACCTTTAAAAAGTATTTAACCCCTCTACCTTCCTCTCCCAATCTCCTTTAATTGTCTATCTTTATAAAATATGGATTCCTTTACTAACCCCTTTTTCCTTGGTTAACACACACATATATACATTTCTTCAATAATTTTAAATTTATAACTTCCTGTAATTGTTGTTTAGCTCGCATCTACCTAAAAATATTAATTAGATAAATTTAATTAAAAAAATTTTAAGATCTTATATTTAAATCCATTTCTTCCCCGCTAAATATACCTTTTCAAACGGCCAAAAATTTTAATCTTAAAAAAAGTATTTTAATCCCTCTACCTTCCTCTCCCAATCTCCTTTAGTTGTCCATCTTTATAAAATATGCTTTCCTTTACTAAACACATTTTTCCTTTGTTAACACACACACACACACACACACACACACACACACACACACACACACACACACATATATATATATATATATATTTCTTTAATAATTTTAAATTTATGACTTCCTGTAATAGATAAACTTAATTAAAATTTTTAAGATCTTATATTTAAATCTATTTCTTCCCTATTAAATAAACCTTTTCAAACAGCCCAAACCACTTTAAACATTCACTTATCGAGCCGAGCGTCTTCCATTTGATATTTAATACTCCGTTTTTCTCTTATCTTGTCTCTATTCACCCTGTAATCTCCGTCCCTCCCAGTTCTGTTCTGTTCTGTTTTGTTTAACCCAATCCTCAACTTAATAACATCCCATCTCCCTGACCTTAAAAGAATTCTCAATTCTTGACCGTTGTTTATTTTACCCCTCCCCTTTGTCCCAGGTTTTTCTTCATTTGGAATGGAACGATGTCATGTCGCTGAGGTGATGTGGAATCTCTATTAGAGATCTCATGTCGAAATGTGCATCCGACACCTTTGAATTTTGAAAATTCTCTCTAATTTATATTGGCTCTGTAATCTTAAGTATATTGAGCTCTCCTCCTGCATCATTTTTTAATATTAATTTTTTTAAATTTTAATTAGGATCAGGTTCTTGGAATTTACCTTCCTACTTTTCCACTTCGGATTAAAGGAATATATATATATATATATATATATATATATATATATATATATATATATATATATACTGAATTATTTAGTTTTTGGTCATAATTAAATTAGATCAGTACACAGTTGTATTAAAAAGTTTTCAATATAATTATATTTTAGAACTTTTCAATATTTTTTATTTGTAAACGAGTTTTTACGCAACCCAGATTTCTACCTTTCGGTGTCTTCAGGCGATTTACAATAACTGATTTTACCGTTTTTTTAAAAACGCTCACGTAACAGGGATCTTTAATGAACGCGCAAGTTTATATTTTGAAAACTGCGTGTTCATAAAAGACCCCTGTTACGTGAGCGTTTTTTTAAATGTAAAATCAATTATTTTAAATTGCCTGAAGGCACTGAAATATAGAAACCTAGGTTGCGTAATAACTCGTTTAAAAATGAAATTTATATACATACATACATACAGACAGACAGACAGACAGACAGACAGATAGATAGATAGATAGATAGATAGATAGATAGATAGATAGATAGATTAAAACCTATTGTTCAAGTACTTAATTTTATAAAAAGTGCTCTATACAGAGTAGAGCTTAATATTGTAATTTTGTTATTACAATGGTTTATAAAAGCATTTTATCACTACAAAAATGTTCATGTTTCAGAACAATACTGTTCTTTCTCAGGTGATATTTTAAAATAAATGGTAAAAATGACTTATTTTGAAAACACAAGATGAATTAATGGTTTTTTTAGAAAATTAAGGAGTGCTAGATAGAGAATATGGTAGCTAGAGCGATGTAAACGACAACATTGCTGAAAAGAACTAAAATGCTAAGAAGGGTCCTGGAAAGGTTTTTATCACTTAATATCAAGTGTAAAACACCAGTTACTAGTGATGGAAACATCCAATGTGTTGGAACTATCTAGAAGATGACATGACCGAAAACAGCTAGAATGTTGAAGAATACTTCAGTATTGAGAATATACATTGTCACTTAATCTCCAGTGTAAGCCTCCAATTACTAATGATTTAAACACACTTTTTGTGAACGATAATAATGTTTGACACCGAGATCCCTCACACCAACCAAACGAGAAAATCGGAATTGGCAACTATAAATAAGTAAAAGATGATCCGCATGATGGTAGATAAGGCTGTATCAGTGGAACATATAAAAAAATAAGACATTCAAAAAGTACAAAAAATACAAAATCTTAGTAATGTATGGAATATTAAGTTAAATTCGTGCTTATAATCCTCAGTGAAGTTGGTGTTCTTCCCTGTTAGAACAAAAAATAAGACTGCTCAAAAGACGTCGTTGCGAGGTCGTTAAGAAAGATGTTAGAGATTAGAGTGTGCTTGCTCTAACACAAATTTTAGTTATGATGACCATTTCTAGTGTGAAAATGAAAAGGAAAAACTGAAAATCAAAGGAATACCCGAATGGGTGACGAAAAGAAACACTAACCTGATCCAAAAAGACAGTTAAAAAGAAGTAATTCTATCTACAGACTAATAGCAAGCTAACCTTTGGAGTAAAAAAAAATCATCACAAGATGGATTACTGAAAACAATTACTCACTAGAAAAAAAAAGATTCAAAAGTTTCAAAAGAACCCTCTTTTTTGGCACCTATATATCCGGATGTACGTTGTGGTGCTGTGGATAACGGCTAGGAACGAGAAATCGAAGAGCCGAGTTCAAATTCTAGTTGAATCTGTTGCATTCACTTACGCAAAAATTCACCTTGGGAACGTATTTAATCAGTCTTTTCAGCTATGGGTTAAATAGCAGGACAGATTGAGGTCTGTAGCCTTGGTTGGTAACAAGTCTACCACAGAACATAATGTCAACCTACTGTGGGGGGAATCTTGACAGATAATGTCTCCTCATTTTACAGTTGACATTGCTAGATGTAACCATAAGTTCTATGCTAATAGTTTCTTCTATCACACTTCCCATTCGTGGAACTCTCTTCCTCCTTCCTCCTTCCCAGTCAACTTTGATCCTAAAAACTTACATGCAATGCCAATTCTGTCTTCTTAATACTCATTCTTTTATTATCTTCACTCCTTAATAGTATGTTTGTTTTTATCTTCTTTCTTTTTGTTTTTTTTTTTTGTTTTTTTACTTATATTCTCTAACACTCTAACTTTGTATCTTAGTATCTTTATTGCCTTGTTTTGGGTGAAAACGATAAAACATAATCTCCGCGGAAGAAGATTTTATCTGAAAGGAGCTGAAAAAAACAAATAATTATCGTTTGTGGATTGAAACATATTAAAAGTAAAAAATGGAAGATATGTTTTTAAAATTCATATAGGTTACATTATTAATAAGGTAAGTACTATATTAATTTAATTAATATATATTAATAGTATTTAATTTGTATTAATGAAATAAATAATATTTAATTATCCTCTATTACCTACAGGAATCATCTCTTTCGGTTACAGCAATGTGATAATTCTTATCACAACTGGCTTCTTTGTGCCCGCTCGTGATAATTGCAAACGTCTTAAGACATGATTAAATAGTTGTGCCATTAGCATATATGTAGTTTCAATAAATTCAAATTGGCAGGGGAACTCAAAAGATATATATATATATATATATATATATATATATATATATATATATATATATATATATATAAACTTATTTATAAATGGAACTTTGTGTGTGTCTGTGTGTGTGTCCGTTACCTATAGACTCCGAAACGGCTGAACCGATTTTCTTGAAAATTTACTCAATTGTACTATAAGCGTCTGTTCTTAGCTAGGTTTTGTGTCGAGGTACCCCCGATAAATATCGAAAATCGATAATCAAAATATCAGGTT
>JBBBDQ010001325.1:2837500-2862500 GCA_037127315.1 Ascarosepion bandense
AGATCGCCTTTATTGTTTGCCAGATCTTTCGTTCTCTCCAGTTTGTTTTGGAACTGTCGCTGGTGGTCATATCACGAATTTGTGAAGTCCCTTATTTGGCACATATCCCTCTTGTTAAGAACTGCCTCCGTCACCAAAAAAATAATGATGCCAGATAATCAGCGAAATACACCAAGAAAAAAAAAATTCCAATAATTCCTGATAATCGGCGAAACATGTCAAAATATGTTTTCCAAAATTGTATTATATATTCAATATTGTTATTTTTATAATTTTCATTATTATTAGGTAATCCTTATGATTAATACTGCTAATATTAAATATCGCTATGGCCACACTTCCTACGATGTCTACGGCAAGGCTTAAAGCAGCAACCTGCTTTAAGCGTATTTTATGGTTACATTTCATGATTTGTTTTTGTACCTCCTTTAATATCACTAGCAAAGTCCTTCTTAGTGCACGACCTGTATTTATTAAGACAATTTTTGTATTTCTTTGAAACTGGGATTTTCAGGGTTTCTTTTTTTCAATTTGTTTGTTGTGCACCTTTTTATTATTCCAAGTGCACCTACTATGACAGGTACTTTTCTTGTGTTCCATATTTTTCTGTTTCAATTTCCAAGTTTTTATACTTTGATAATTTGTCAAATTCCTTGGTTGCTATGCTGCAGTTCGGTGAGCAAGTAATATCAATTACAAAGCAAGTTCTTCCTTTTCTAACTTTCTTTTCAATTATGTCCGGCCTATTTGCTGTCTGTAAAGATGACGTAACCCCCAAAATTACGATGTCTTCTATTTCTGTAACCAGTGCTAGATGATGTTTATACTGGTGCTTGTTAATATCTTTTCCAAGTGTTTGCACATTGTTCAGAATAAATATTGCCCAATCTATCGTGGCAATATTTATGTTCATTTGAAGCAAGTACACAATATCCTGAGATTAGATGGTCTATGATTTCGTGATATTTGTCATAGAAGATCTATTTTTGATCCACACTATTAATTATGATATTTACCTGAAAATTCCTTGTGAACAGATTCTTGTCTTGCGCTGTAAGAATAAAACCTTCCGTTTCAGCCTTTAATCCAAACAATCCCTGACTCTTACCATGTCATGCAGCTTCGACTTCTTAGCATCTTTGATCATATTGTGGTTTCCGTTAATATCTCCTTCTACTTCCGTTGAAGATTGTGCATCCGGGGTCTTCTCTTGGGTTAAAGCTTGCATCAATGCTTTTATCACAGTCAGGAAGTTACGACTTAAGCCCCAATCGTCCCCCTGGTTCTCCCCTACTTGCTCGGTCGCTATTACCCACAGGAATAACTTCTTTACCGGAGCCACGCGTCTGACAATAAAAACGCTTTTTTATCTCTGCTCGTAATGAGTGCAAGAGGATCCTAAGTGATACTAAGCAGTTGTTTGATGAAAGAATGAAGCAGCGTATAGCATCCCACAAGTTCCTCTCCAAAGACTACTGACGACTCTCTAAAAATGTGTTAAATAACAGCAAGCCCTTTAATCAATAAATTTGATGTCCTCACATCTTCAGCGGACAAGGGATATTGTCTAGGGTATCCGCCTCTGATTTCCCACCTAGGACTGTGGCTCAACTGACTGACGTTCACATTACCTCCTCGCTAGTCTCCAACATAATTTCAAAGCTTGATTCCCATAAGGTGGATCAATATCTCGTATCCCAAGGTCTCTTCTCCGATAAACACTATGGTTTCCGTTTCACAAGCTCTACTGCTGATATGCTAATGACCATCACAGAATATATATACCAGTCTCTCGATAAGAACAGCGAAGCTCGAGCTGTTGCTTTAAATATCTCAAAAGTTTGGCATACTGGCCTTCTACGCAAGCTACAGGACTATGGCATAACTGGACGCTTATTAGATCTAATCCAGTCGTTCCTTTCAAATCGCATAATGAACGTAGTATTAAATGGGCATACCTCCAGATACTATCATATTAATGCGTGTGTTCCTCAAGGCTCTATTCGAGGTCTTATGCCTTTTCTGATCTTCATCAACGATCTCCCTGATGTAATCAGATCCAAAGTAGACACCTGCGCTGACGACTCCGCCATTTACTCCCGCCATCATAAGAAATCTGCCGAGGCTGACAAAGCAAACCACGCTGCTGATCTTGAAAAGGACCCCTAATCTGTGGTGAACTAGGTAAGAAATGGCTCATGAATTTTAATGCTTCCAAAACGAAGATGCTATCATTTAACCACTATACCCCCCGCATCAACATAGACCAGACTAGTCTCCCTGAAAGCAAAACACTGCGTCTCTCCGACCTAACTCTATCAGCCGTCCTCAAGTTGAATGACTACACTGAATCCATCTTGCACATATATAAATCTACCATCCGTTCGTGCATTAAATACTGCTGTCACATCTGGTCGGATGCCTATGCTATTCATCTAGGGGTTCTTGACAAAATCCAACGGAGAATCTGCAATGTAATTGATCCCAACCTGGTAGCTCAGCTTCAGTCACTTTCTCACCGACGTAATGTGGCTTCCCTCTGTCTCTTCTACAAATACTTTCATGGCTTCTACTCCAATGAGCTTAGCTTCTTCTCAGCATGAATTTACTCGAGCTACTATAGCAACTAGGTTCCACTCTTTTACAGCGAAACTGATCAAATATAAACGCAACTTCTAATCCTCAGCTTCTTTTCTCGCACATTTTGCTTGTGGAAATCCCATCCGTATACTTGCTTCCCTGACAGCTAAAGTCCCCAAGAATTTAAATGCAATGTCAATGATCATCTCTTATCTTTTTGACCCACATCCTTTCCCTGACAGCCCTTGTATCATGTTCTTCTCCTTTTCCACTCTACTCTCATGCAGCTTTCTTCACATCAGTGTTCTCATCCTTCTCTTACCCATTCTTTGACACCCCCTGTAACTTGTTTCTCTTTCTCATAACTCAGCTCTTATGTGACAGTACTGCACCAGTGGCAGTACTACCTTGCTTAGGGGGATTTGATTATAAAAAAACGTAAGTAACAATAGATGATAGTAACAATAGATGAGTGTTAACTTTATCAACAGTGGATTTATTAGCACTTTTTGGTTATTGGCCGTGCAGTTTTGACATGCCAGAGTTATTTTGTCTGTTTAAGAAATTTATACTTGGCATTTTTAAATAATTTTTGTTAAACTGTTGGTTTTTAGGTTCTGTTTTGGTTTTTTATAGAATCTATTAAATTTAAATCTCTTTCGTATTTACAACCTCCTTTCATGATTGAATATTTGTCTTTCGATTTTCATGTTACTTGACTAATAGTATCATCTAGCCCATTGTTGTGTCCATATGTGGTAGCATGCTAATAGTTGTCTTTTATGATAATTCTATCTGAATGCCCTCTTCCACTTTCTTACGGGATATGTATAGACGGTCTGCATCAATATTTGGATGATGCTTGTTATGCTTAGAAAAAAGATTTCTTCAATTGAATCCATTCGTATGATGTTATTTAGAGTCCAGTTCAAAACGTTGAAACTATATTGTACAACTGGGATGGCAAGGCTATTAATGACCATAATTATGTTCTGAGAATTACATTCAGTTCTTAATATCAGTGGCATCTTTCTATAGTACTCTTTTCGCACTATTTCTTTCATTATTTCATGGTAAATTCCGTCAAATTGTAGTGCAGTGGATATCGACTCGGAACGAGAAATTGGGAAACCAGGCTCGAATTCCAGTTGAATTCCTTGCATTCACTTACGCACAGATACCCTTGGGAAAGGTATTAATCCGTCTCTTCCCTCTAGTTATGAGTTAAATAGGACAGACTGGGTTCTATAGCTTTGGCTGGCAGCCAGTCTACCACAGAAAGCAATGGCAATATACTGCGGGATAATCTTCTGCCAAGTCAGTCATGTCTCTTCCAAGACATGATCGCCATAGCCTGTATAATGTATGGCACTTAACTGATTGAAATTCCGTCACCCATATTTAAACCGAGGTTCTTATAAGCTTCTTCTTGCTCTAAATCTTTGGTTATTAGTACAGGGTCTAAACTAATAAAGGAGGTTTTTTATAGTGATCCCCAGGTTTGTTTAGTAAAAGAGTGGCTTTAGCACATTTATTCAAACCGAATTATTTTCCAGTGTTGTGACGGAAACATTTTATTGTTTCAAGAGACCTTCAAGCTCATTCTCATTCCTAGCATACAAACTTTAAGTCATCCAGTAAAACCAGTCAGTTAAATGGTATACGTGATACACGCTTGGGCGATCATGTCTCGAAAGAGACATGACTGACTGTGCAGAAGATTATCCCACAGTAGGTTGCCATTGCTTTCTGCGGTAGACTGGTTGCCGACCAAGGCTATAGAACCCAATCTGTCCTGTTATTTAACCCATAACTGGAAGGAAGAGACGGATTAATACCTTTCCCAAGGGTATTTGCGCATAAGTGAATGCAATGAATTTGGCTGGAATTTGAACTCGGCCCCCCGATCTCTCGTTCCGAGCCGATATTCACTGCACCACAACGCACATCCGCAAGTAAAATAGATATCTTATTTTCTTTTAAGATATCTCATAGCCATATTCGATTCTGTTAAATTCGCTAGTTAATGCTATTAGTAATATGCAAAACTGTAGTGGAGACAAAGAGTTAGCTTGAAATATACCGTTGTTGATGTTTATTTGACCAGATTGATAGATTTTATTTATATTATTGCGGTGAAGTGTTGTTGTTGTTATTATTGTTGCTGTTGTTGTTGTTGTTGTTCTTCTTCTTCTTCTTCTTCTTCTTCTTATTATTATTATTATTATTATTATTATTATTATTATTGTCATTTTTATCATAATTCGATTTCTGCTATGGTCACATTGCCTACTAAGCCTTCGGAAAGACCTAAAGCAGGTCGTGGTGTGTTGTTATGGCTCCATTTCATATTTTTCTGTCTCCCATAACATCACTAGCATTACATGGACAAAGTTCTTCTTAATGTGTTGGTTGTACTTATCAAGATAATTTTTTGTATATTTCCTAAGCTGTGGCTTCCAGGGATTATTTCAATGTGTTGTTTTGCTCCATTTTTTATCATTCCAAGTCACCTACTATCACGGGTATTATTCTTGTTTCATTATTATTATTATTGTTGCTGTAGTTGTTGTTGATTAATTATTATTATTACTATTATTATTATTATTATTATTATTATTATTATTATTATTATTATTATTATTATTATTGATTAATACTTATTGTTATTATTGTCTCTTTCTCAGACTTTAAATTTGGAAATTTGGAAGAATAAAAAATATCATCAAGACTACATTAGTAATAAAATCGCTTGAGCACTGAGTAGGCTTGTTGTCACTTGATCCTCTACGAAAGTTATTAGTTAAGTCTGATTTGAAAACGGAAAGAATTTAAAATAATAATAATAATAATTTTTTTTTGTATTTCTTTTCAATATTACTTATATGTCTAACATTGTAAACTTATGACACTTTCGTTATTATTTACATTATTATCGTCTGGTTGTTGTTGTTATTATTATTATTATTATTATTATTATTATTGTTGTTGTTGTTATTGTTGGTGTTGTTGTTGTTATTGTTGGTGTTGTTGTTATAATTTTAACAGATCTCAAGCTTAATTCATTTTTACAAGTTATTATTTTTTGTATTAGTAGTTGTCGTAGTAGTGGAAGCAATAGTCGTAATGGTGGCTGTATCATCATCATCATCATCAGCAGCAGCAGCATCAAAAACACCATCTTTGTCATCACTATTAGTCGCCTCCATCGTTTGATACCAATACCGCTATTCCTGCTGTCGTATTGTCACCAACCCTGCCGTTATTATATTCAGGGACAGAGCGTAGATACTGCTCGTTAAAGCGACAGAGAAAACGGCTGGTCACAGCATTTAATCCAACGGCGAAATTCAAAATTTAGCCGAACAACGGTTTGCATGCATTTTTGCCGCGAATAACAATTCAATCGTTTATGATTACAAAAGACACGGCGTCAGATGAAGCACAATTATCCGTCGTGCCGTATAAATTTACGACAGGCACTTTAGAAAGTTTTGAATTGGGTGTTCTCCTGTAAAGATTTTGTATGATTCTATAGAATAATGAATAATTGTAAGGAAAAAAATAAAATTAACTGTTCACTTTGCAAATCAAAATCTTCTTCAGTTAATGTTAGCTTTTCACTTTTCTGCGGTGAAGGAGTCTTAGAAGAAAGTTATTTTCATTTATAAATATAAATATTGCTATACGAATTTATGCACGCGCTATAACCTCTCTCTCTCTCTCTCTCTCTATATATATATATATATATATATATATATATGTGTGTGTGTGTGTGTGTGTGTGCGTGTGTGTGTGTCCTTTATGAAATTTTCTACCACCAACCGTATCTTCAGATATTTTAAAAGAAGATACAAATCAGACTTAATAAGTAGATTAAATTCTTTGTTAAAAATCAAATGTAAAATTAGAACTTCTCCAGCTAAAGTCCATTCTTCATTTGTGCTTGACTAAAATTTGCCCCAATTCTATTACCTTTAGAATAAAAAAGGCGATTTGCATCCAGATTAACAAACGATTGGAGAGGCTTTCATTTTTAACTTAATATCTAAGCTCTCTTACAGTCTTGACAAACTGAGGAAGAAACATCAAATATGGAGCTATACATTCTTATTTGGATAGAATCCGTTTTCTAAGTTATGCTGCACTGATTCATGAGCGCAGTTCTCGACTTGCGACTAAATATCAGAATAACTTCCAGCATTTAATTTATAAAAAATTTGGTTGTTCTGCTAATCATAATGTAGGTCAGAATGTTCTGAATCTTCCTTTGTCTCGGTTGTCCATGGCAGAGCTATCGATACTCTCGAATGGATAGAATTTTTATGTCCCCCCGACATATTAAACGAGAAGAAATTTATTCAGAGTTTGAAGTTTTGTTTGCCCAGTTAACTAGACTTCAGCCTGATTCTGTTATCAAGGTTAGTAACCTTAAAGGGTAGTGACACGTTTGCGGTAAAAAGCATTAAGCTGGGTCTATTGGATATTTTCAGTTGTACTTATGGGCTCAGAATTCCGACTTTAATCGACTTTGTGTCGCATCCAACTTGGTAGGAAGGTGGTAAATACGAATGTCGATTCATTCTCGAGTCAACCGTCACACTCTCTTAATCAAATCTCTGTCTCCGTGCGCAGAGGAACCCAAACGTTGCTCCAACGAAAGGTAGAGATTCGTTTGGGGTGAAGAGACAAGAAGCCGACTCAGCCATAATCTGGGTGTACGGGTTATTTTGAGGTGAGCTTAAGAGATCAGAATCCTTACATTAACTGAATTGTGTCGCATCTGTCTGGGTGGGAAGTTGGTAAATATCGGTATCTATGAATTATCGAGTCAATTGCTACACTCTCTAGGTCAACTCTCTGCTTCTAAGAGGATCCGACGAAGGGTAGAGACTCGTCTGGGGTGAACAATCAAGAGCACGACCCAGTCTATTTTGACTGAGCATAAAGGCTCGGAATCCCCGCATTAATTGACCTTGTTGCGAATGTGGTAAATACCAATGGCGATTTATTCTCGAGTTAACCGTTACACTGTCTTATCAATACTCTACTTCCGGGCGGAAAGGAACACAAATGTGGCTCTGCCGAAGGGTAATGACACGTTTAAAGTGAACAGACAAGAGCGCGACCCTGCCTGAAGCTAAGGAATATTTTTCGTTGATCAGAACCACTATATTAATTGAACCCCTGCTTTAACACATTTGGTTTTGTGTAAATGTGACATCTTCTCGGGGATCAAAGAAAAAACATTGAAAAATTCAACTTTCTTTCTTATAATTCTCAGGCATGAGGATGGGCTGAAAGGTTTACCGTCTTGGTGGGAAGGTAGTAAATACCAGTGGCGATTCCTTCTCGAGTCAGCTGCCACACTCTCTGGGACTCAGACGAGACTCCGCCGATGGGTAGAGTCTCGTTTGGGGTGAACAGATAAGAGCCCAACACAGCCTTAAGCTGGGTCTACGGGATATTTTTACTGAGCTTAAGCCCTCAGAATTCTGACGTTAATTGACTTTGTACCGCATCCGCCTTGGTTGGAAAATGGTAAATACCAGTATCTATTAATTCTTCAGTCAGCCTCTACCTCGCTTGGTCATCTCTCTGCTTCCGAGCTAAGAGGCACTCAGGCGAGGCTCCGCCAAAGGGTATAGAGTCTCATCGGTGGTGAACTGAAAAGAGCACTGAAAAATATCCCGTAAATCCAGCCTTAAGCTGGATTTACGGGATATTTTTGGCTGAGATTGAAGGCTCAAAATCCCCATATTAACTGACCTTGTGCCGCATCAGTCATGTTGGGAATGTTGTAAATACCAGTGGCGATTCATTCTGAGTCAACCTTCAAAATCTCTTATCAACACTGTACCTCCGAATGGATAGAATTTTTATGTCCCCCCCTCTCTTCGTGGCAGAGAGGGATTCAGGACTAGGCTGTGCCGAAGGGTAGAGTCTCGTTTAGAGTGAATAGGCAAGAGACCGACCGAACCTTATACGGGGTCTACGGGATATTTTTGATTGAGCTTAAGGGCTCAGAATCCTTACGTTAATCGACCTTGTGTTGCATCCGCCTTGGCGGAAAGTGAGAAATACCCGTGTCGATTCATTCTCCTGCCAACTGCCACGCTCTCTTGATAAAATAATAACAAAAAACTATATTATTACTATTAATGCCAACAATAACAACATTAATCATTATTATTATTATTTTTAATAATAACAAAAATGATAATACTTTAAAAATATAATAGTATTAATAATAATAATAAAATAAGAAGAGTAAATTAATAAATATAAAGTTTTTAACGGAGAATTACATGAATATATGAACACATTGGACGGACATTTTAAAGTGACTTAATTTATGTACTTATTTGCATATGAACCTTCACTTGCACACCTACTTGTTTATAACTACGTAATGTACATATAACAAAAAAAAAAATGAAAAATAGATCATTCTAGCCTATGTACAATAATGATCATGTGCAATATAGGTGAAGTACTAAACTAGAAAAATAAAAAATAAATACAACGTATCTAGACACAAATTACAGTCATGTCCTAATAGATCATTCCAGCCTATGTACAATAATGGATTGTGTTGTTTTTAAGATTCTATATATAATGATTCCTAAGAGAAAAAATATTTCAGTACCTGATGAGGTGATAATAAGATAGTACCGAAACACAACAGGTTTTTTGTTGCAGTAATTTGTTTTTATTATAAACTTATAATAAAAATACTACCATATATAATGCTCTACTAAGTAACGATCGCTCTTAATAAAATAAATCACTACAAACAGTGGACTGCCAACCCATTAGTTTGTACTACTTTGTTCATCTACAGCGTAGTTTGGAAAGTCATTATTAATGAGAATCTAATTAATATTTTTCAGTTCAGAGTAAAATATTTTTTTTTTTTTTGGTGGAGGAGGTGATTTGTGCTCAGTTAATTAAATTGTGTATAAGTGCTATTTTGTAAGTTAGAGCATTCATGCTTAATTTTTATAGTGCAAGAGTTTTTACTGGTTGGATTTTATATGAGGAGGTAGGAAATGCGTTATTATTTGTGTCTATTAAAATGTCAAGGAAAGGGATTTTATTATCTTTGTTAATTTCGTATGGGAACTTGAGGACATAGTTTTTTTTTTAGTTTTGTTGGAGTTCTATTATTTATTATATGTTTTTAACTAATATAAGAATATCATAAACGTATCATATGTAGATGGAGGGTTTTTTAGTGGTGCTAAGTATATTATTTTCTAGGTTGGCCATGTAGTGCTGAAGGTTGAACCCAGAACTGAGCCCATTGAAACACCGTCCCGCTGCACGTATATATTATTTCTGTGATCATAGAATGGGACTTCGATGGTACAGGCTAAAGAATTTTTTAGTGTTTTAGGTTTAATTTTCAGTCGGCAGAGAATTATAATACGCAAAAGATTATTCGTGAGTATGAACGGATTTTATTAGAAATAAACAGACACAATATTTGCAATTTATTTAATCTGATATGTCGCAAAAATATTGCTACTTAAATACACACACACACACACACACACACACACACACACACACACACACACACACATATATATATATATATATATATATATATATATATCCAAATAAAACTCTGAAAATTCCATATGTTGTATGGCCATTTCAGGGAGGAAACCTTGCTTCTTCTGCAACAAATTCTTTGTTATGCAAATACAAGAAAAACTTTATATACCAGGAGGTCTGTCAAAAAGCAATTCATAGCCCGGAAGTTTACATGAAAGAAAGAAACAAATTAGGACAATGGGAGGGAGAGTTAAAAGAGAGAGTAGATTATGTTAGAAGGTTGTCGTCTAGACATTGATACGGATGTTAGGGAAGAAGGGGGAAAAGAGAGACGGCGAAATGTATTCAAGACTCGATCATTGAAATGGACTTTTAGATTACATCTGTGTTGATAAATAAAATATTAAGCGTGTTACAAGAATTGAAGTGGGGGATAGGGAAAGGAAACAGGAAAGGAGGGGTAAAAGAAAAACGGAGTAGACAAGGAAAGATTTAAAAGAGATATTGTAGGGGAAGTGCACGCTAGAAAGTGGTTCTAAAAAATGCCAGCTAAGGAGCGTGGAAAAAAGAGATAGATATATAAAATAGAAAAAGAAAAAGAAAAAGAAAAGGAAAAATAAAAAGGGGAAAAAGAAATGGAAAAAATAGATAACATGATGTAATATTCGGCTCTTCCAAAATTTTTTCAGAACATTTTTCAAAAAGTTTTCCCTTTAAAATAATATGGTCTGACTATTTTAGGTTAAGATTAATGTAAATCCTACAACCGGAATAAAAGGGGCGGGGTGGAAAAAGCAAATATTGTAATGGATGAGATCTAAGCAGAGATTTTTTATGAATAATATAGATAGATAGATAGATAGACAGATAGATAGATAGATAGATAGATAGATAGATAGATAGATAGATAATTTTACAGAAAATATATAAATACACAAAAAAGAAAAAGAAAATGCCTACGACAGAAAGATTGTTATAAGCAATTCTAAAGATACAGATAATTGTAGTGTAGATCCTAGATTCCCTTAAGTTATCTCATTATATTAATATCATTATATCAATAAAGTAATTGATAATTGATATGAATGAAGTACTAAAATTATATAAATATATATACATACATACACAATTTCATCCACATATATGAGAAGTACCTAAATACATCTGCACCTAAGATATAAATAGATATATATATACATATATACTCTCATATACACACATACATACACACTTATATATATATATATATATATATATATATATATATATATTATTGTAACAAAGTTGTTGAACTCTTAGCTTTATTAACCTTTTGTTCATGCATTTACTTTTATAAAGAGTGCTCGATACAAATGTTATACCTAAAAATCACCTAAGGATGAAGCCAACAACATAATGGGCTGGCTTCGAAACATGAAAATTTTTGTGTAGTGATACTATGAATTTATAAAAACATTGTAACAACCATTACACTATATATATATATATATATATATATATATATATATATATATATATAATAAAAAAAATTAATTAATTTAAAAAAAATTTTTAATTATAATTTTCTTTAATCTTTAATTTTAATTTTTATTTTTATTTTATTTTATTTTATTTTATTTAGTTTATCTATACCTAGAGGTATCCTTAATTAATTTTATTTAAATCTTATATATACTTTTCCCCCTAAATATGCTTTTTCTAAAATGTCTTTTTTCTAATACTTTAACCCATTTATAAAGTTAGTTTTGTTTGACACGTATCAAGCGTCTCTAATATATGATTTTTTTCTTTCTTCTTTTCTCTTCTTTTCTTTTCTTTATCTTTATTACCTCCTGCCTCCACTTCCTTTCGATTTTGTTTGACCCAATTCTCAATTTAACATCTCTTATGCGCGTTGTGGCGCAGGGGATATCGGCTCGGAAAGAGAAATCGGGTAGCCGAGTTCGAATTCCAGCTGAATTCATTGCTTTCACTTACGCGCAAATACCCTTGGGAATGGTATTAATCGGTCTCTTCCCTCTAGTTATGGGTTAAATAACAGGACAGATTGGGTTCTATAGCCTTGGTCGTCAACCAGTCTACCGCAGAAAGCAATGGCAACCTACTGCGGGATAATGTTCTGCCCAGTCAGTCATGTCCCTTTCGAGACATGATCACCCAAGCGTGTATCACGTATGGCACTTAACTGACTGACTGATTCCTTTAACCCCTTACTTTTGTAAAGATAGACGAAGCCAAATCTTCCATTTTTTCACTTACAACTCTATCTCAAAGTAAAATCTAAAATTAGACATTCCGAATTTTTTGTGACGTAAATTTCTCAAATCTTAACCGTCATTTTTTATTTCTTTTTTTAATTTTTTATTTCCCTTTTTATTTCATTTTTATTTTCTTTTTGAAATAGGTACTGTTGCTGATGAGATGTGAAATCTCTCTTAGGGATTTCAATTCGAAATGATCATTCAACAATTTTGAATATTGAAAATTTATTTTATTTTATATTAGCTCTGTAATTTTAATTACATTGAGCTCTCCTCCTGTATCACTTTTTAATATTAAAATTTAATATTAATTAGGATCAGGTTTTGGAATTTACCTTCCTACTTTTCCGTTTGGATTAAAGTATTTTAATATATATATATATATATATATATATATATATATATATATATATATATATATATATATATATCAACCAAATTTATAGGAAATAACAAAATAAAATAAATATACATTTAAAATAAAAGAAATATACATATAATTGGAGTAAATAGATATATCGAATTGGAGTAGATAGATCTATCTCAATTGAAGTAGATACATCTATCTATCGCCCGGTTCACACTCCAACCACGTCTATTGTTGGATTAAGAGGCTCATCCCTTGTTCCCTGTTTAGGATGTGGTTTCCGGTTTTCTCTTTTCCAATCTACTCACTTTGTTTTTTTTTCAATTGGAGTAGATAGATCTATCTATTGCCCGGTTCACACTCCACCCACATCTATTGAACAGGTTAAGAGGCTCATCCCTTGTTCCCTGTTTAGGATGTGGTTTCCGGCTTTCTCTTTTCCAATCTTTTCACTATTACGTAGCCCCCTGCACATCAGTGGCGTTACCGCTTTGCTCGGGGTGATACGATAAAAAAATATACACATACACACATACATACATCTATACGTATATACACACATGCATATAAAATACATACCCACATATATACATATATACATATACACACACATCAATATCCAACACATATACAAACATACGCTTACCTGTATAGAAATAAGCAAACATAAGAGATTGTTCTAGATAAAAAGGGGAGATTTTATAATAGGTAGAACAAAAAAGAAGAAAAATTTAGGTAGGGGAATTATTCAGGGATTAGAATATAAGCTTAGAATTTATGATTAGTTGCTATCTAAATTAAATGGCTCAGAAAATGAAAGGGTTAAAAACGTTTAATCAATATGGTCATTTTAATTAATGATACAATGATTAGGAAAAGGGAAACGTGCTTCTATCAGACATATTAATTTTGGATACTTTTAGGTGGGTTTTCATATAATAATTTAAAATTTAAAAGTTTAGATTTGTGGCCGCATTTGCTTATGAATTCCTTACGTAAATTTAAAAGGAGATTTTGTTTAGGATATTATTTTAATTTTTTAAACTAAACATAGATTACATCTTTCGTAATGGTTTTTGATGGTTCGGGCTGAAACTATCAGTTTTCAATTTACTATAGGGTTTTGTCCCTCTTCTTTCCAAAATCCTCGGGAAAGGAATGTTTGAAATCTTAGATTGGGGTTAAAAAACGAATGTTTGTGAGTATCGTAACATTGTTTAAACTCACTTGTGGAAATACCAATGTAAGTTTGGTAATTCTTCCTGTTGTTAGTTGGGGCGATTTGAGCTTGATAGATTACCTGAGTAGATGTACATTTACCTTTCACCGGACGGTTGTTTACGGACCTCCAATTACAAGAATCCCTGCTTTTGTGTTGGTATTATCTAAACTCTTTCAAATTTGGTTGTTGTAGGAATTGATAATATTGTCCATCTTAAGAGCTCAGGGGTAACTAATATTAAGAGTATGTCTAGTGAAGATTTTCTGTAGTGGATTGTGGGTGTTGAAATGTTTACTTACTAGTTTAAGAAAATATTTCCTATATTAATATTAGATAACGAATAGGCAGTTAAACCATATTACATTTCTTTTTCTACGTTTATTTTTAGTATTAGACTGTTCAGGATTAATAATCGTTTTTTATACACCAATTTATTCTTGAAACCAAACGCTAAGGAACTTTGGATGAAGTCTGATAAGTCAAACATCTACAAGGGCAAACCCTCGCACTACATTAATCTTCTTTAAAACAAAATTACCAACAATTACAAAGTAGATAGATCTATTAACACATTATCTGATATAGACAGTGATACGGCTAAGTTTGCAATGATTTAAATATTGCAGATAGAATAGGAAAGATTTCCTCTAAAAACACATACATTATAGTTAAGGATCACAAACCCAATTTTCAAAATAAATTTCAAACTAGATTGATTAATCCCACTAAAAGTGATTTCGGGTTAGTCTCTTCTAGAAATTCTTTTAAAAGAATAATTCAGAAATTACGATCCACATTACACCGCAATCTCTGGAAGGAATCTACTGATACCATTAATTAATTCAACAATATAAAGATAAATCTAATTCCACTTTCCTTAAATTTGACATCGTAGATTTTTATTCTTCGATATTTAAAAACCTCTTAGGTAATTGTGTTAATTTTGCTAAAAGCACTTAAAAATCACATATAGAGAAATTCAAATTATTTTAACTTCTAGGAAATCAAGCCTTACCTACGATCATTCTACCGGGACAAAAGGTCTCTGATAATTTTGTTGTACCTATGGGAGCATATATTTCGGCGAAGATCGCTAATCTTGTAGGAATCCACATACTAGAAATCTTCAGTAGATTTTTAAGCCCTAAACAAATTGGGTTATATTGGGATGGTGGCCTTATATTCATCCCTAATAGTAAGGGACTTTAATGAATAGAATCCATAAAAAATCATTAAATCCCTTAAATTCCTTGGTTTTAAAATTGAAGTTTCCTCTAATCTAAAAATTGTTAACTACTTAGACATTACCCTTAACCTAAATGACGGCTCTCCCCAGCCTTATCTCAAAGACAATAGTATACTGTTATATTAATATCTATTCCAACTACCCAAAAACTGTTATAAAGCAAATACATAACATTGTTAACACGAGGATTAATTGATTATCGTCCAGCCTCAAAAATTTCAGTAAAAATAAGAAAGTATAAAACAAGGCCCTCTAGGAGAGCGTTTTGAAGAATAAATTAGGATATGAAAAACCGATTATTAATCCCGAATCATCTAATGTTAAAAATAAACGTAGAAAAAGGAAAGTAATATGGTTTTACCCATTCCATTCTGTAGACTATTTAAGATAATTGAACTTCAATATAAGGAATTTTTTAAAAAATCAATTTACCTCAGGCATGGCGATAATAACACTAACACGCTAGCGGATACTGGGAGCAAATACAACGAGAAAACTTGAAAGGGAACTAGGAACCAAATTCTAAACAGAAAACAAGGGATAAACCCCTACTCCTGTTTAAAAGATTAAGGAGAAGCGTAAATTGTACAATAGACGAATCTATCTACTCCTATAGAGGAAAATACAAAGTAAATAAAATTTCAGAATCTATACGAAGACGTTAGAAGAATAGAGTCGAAGTAGCCTCTAGAAGGAACTAGAAACCACATCCTAAACTGGAAACAATGTATAAAACTTTACTCCGGTTTAAAATACTGAGGAGGAGTGAGAACTGGATTATAGGTAAACCAGCCTACTTGTATTGTTAAAGGAGAGAAAACAGTAAATAACCATTTAGATTTTAAGCTTAGACTTTAGGAGTACAGAGCTGAAGCAGACTTTACAAGTAACTGAAAACCACATCCTAAACTGGAAACAATGGATAAAACTTTACTCCGGTTTAAAATACTGAGGAGGAGTGAGAACTGGGTTATAGGTAAACCAGCCTACTTGTATTGTTAGATGAGAGAAAACAGTAAATAACCATTTAGATTTTAAGCTTAGACTTTAGGAGTACAGAGCTGAAGTAGACTTTACAAGTAACTGAAAACCAAGTCCTAACTATGAAACAATAGATAAAACTTTACTCCGGTTTAAAATACTGAGGAGGAGTGAGAACTGGGTTATAGGTAAACCAGCCTACTTGTATTGTTAGATGAGAGAAAACAGTAAATAACCATTTAGATTTTAAGCTTAGACTTTAGGAGTACAGAGCTGAAGCAGACTTTACAAGTAACTGAAAACCAAATCCTAACTATGAAACAATGGATAAAACTTTACTCCGGTTTAAAATACTGAGGGATGCACTTCTATTGTTGTTCACGAGATCAGAAAGTCTGTTTGAAAGCTGAGATTGTTGCTTGTGTAAACTGAGACAACAACATCGGAACAGAGGCACTCAGCGACAAACAGATTATCAGCACTCTCACAGAATAACAATATTTGATTTATTCATTTTCTACGCTTTATCAACTCATTGATTAGGTTATTTAAAGTCAGAAAATACATTTAGATTGTAAGAATTATTAGGAACGATAATAATAATTTAGTAATACAAGTCTCATTAATTAATCCATAGCTGGGGGAGGAGAAGTTAATTCATACATTTCCCAAGAGTATTTGCACGTAAGTGAATATAACGATCTGAAAAGAACTGGAACATGGCTTTCCGATTAACAATTCTAAGACATTATTTCTTAGACCAAAGTATATCTAAGCCTACAACACTTAGTATTTCCAATCGATCAGCCATCTATATACCTATGCTTGACGTTGCTTAACATCGGTGAGCGTAATGTGGCAGTATACAATGGAAGAACAACTTGAAAATCAAGACATCGTCGATAATTAAGAAAGTCCCAAACACTGTGAACGAAACTATCGACGGGTTTGCGACTTTCCGTCGACTGTTATGAAGCACAAGACGAAGTCAATGCTGTTGTGCATCAAATACTATCGGTAATAAAAAACAAAACAAAAAGCGAAACAACAAAAAATATGAGCCACAAAGAACAATGATTGGTTATTTTTATCACAAAAAAAGTTCGATCCCCACTTCAATTAATTTTACTACCATGAAAATAGCGCCTTCGACTAACTCAATATACTTACGGTAGTCGTGCGTAAATGTATTTTTGTAATTACGTCACAACACTTTCAAGTTTCAGTTACATATTTTTGTTATCTAAATAAGATAAAGTGTTTTTATTTTGAAATATAACGGATTTTAAAGTAATATCATATCTCTTTACTCATTTAATCGATTAAATAAGAGGAAACACCTTAAATATTTTTGTTTTTATGATAAGATAAGGTATTCGAACAACTAAACGTCTGAATAAGATACTACACGCTTATCTCGTTCTAATAATTGATGTTCCACTTTTTATTTTTGAAGTAAATTTCCCCCGAGCAAGGCGATAATGCTACTGAGACGCAAGGGGGATTGGAAGTGAAAAATACATTAGAAGGAACAGGAAACCCAATTATAAACAGAAAGTTAGGGATAAATCCCTGCTCCTATTTAAAAGACGGAGGAAGAATGTGAATAAGCGAAACTATTCTACTCTTATTGAACAAAAATAAATAGCAAATAAATTTTCAAACTTTAGGTGCGTAAATCATATAAAGTGTTATATTATTATATTACCACCGCTATAAGGTTGATCTTTCTGTATCTTTTTAATAAATACTTTCATGATAATTGTTCAGAAGAGCTCTTTGCTCTGGTACCTACTTTGTGAATTTAGACATAGATGTGGGTTATCAGCTCGAAACAAGAAATTGGAGAGCCGAATTCAAATTCCATTTGAATTCACTGTATTCACTACGCGCAAATACCCTTAGGGAAGGTATTAATTCGTATCTTTCTTCCAGCTATGGGTTAAATAGCAGAACAGATTGGGTTCTATAGGCTTGGTTGGCAACCAGTCTCTTGCAGTAAGTAATGGCCACTTACTGCGGGATAATCTTCTGCCCAGTCAGTCATGTCTCTTTCTAGACATTATCGCCCAAGCGTGTATCACGTAGGGCATTCAACCGACTGAATAGTTTTGCATCGAGATCTTATTCATTGAGCTCGCTACACGTAACCGTAAATTCTATGCTAGCAGTTTCTTTTGCCGCATATTTCGTTTGAGGAACTGTCATTCCAGTTAACTTTACTGTGTGAAAATTTAAATGCAACGTCAGTTGCTATCTATTGTCCTCCGGATTACTCTTTTTTTCTTGAAAATAAAAAGCAAAAAAAATAAAAGAAAAATGGAAGCAAGCAAGGATGGAAGGAAAGAAGACAAAAATTCAGATTTTATTTAAACTGGGAAGTCGCTAAACTCTAGTTAATTCGATGGTTCACTGTTTCCTTCTTAAATAAATTTATATTTATTTAAGAAGGAAACTTGTTAACTTTTAAGAATACTTTTGTTAAAGGTTTTATTAATTTACGTGTTTAATTTTTTGAGAATAGCAAACTTGTAGAATCAAAAACAATACTTACCAACAAGCGGACGAACTTGAAAATATCAACGGTCTGTTAACTGGAGGCGGTGACCCAAGAAAATCATCATGGAGAAAGTCGTGCAAAACCACACTAGTATCCCTTTGAAATACTAAATAGCAATAAATACACCAACAGAATTATATAGACTAACAAATGATAAGTATTTGTGGAGAGCTATGATTATCTACACCATAAAGGAAGATAGCACATAAAAATAAAATAATAATACTGTAATATTACTCATGTTTTGAGCTAATATTCTTGAAGAAGTATCTTTGTTTATGATAATTTCAAGTACATTATTAGATTTAGAAAGATATTTAAATAATTGTAAGTTTTGATTCATATTTTAACCTGGTACTCCCTGCAAAAATATCTTTGTCACCAAAACTCCACATACAGTAGTGGAATATTTTTGTAAACTCTGATCGGATTTTAGGAAGTGATAGGCTGAAATGTTATCGGTCTGTATCACACTTATAAAAATTTAAATAAATGATAGAAAATTAAATTTTTAAAAAACCTCTTCTTGGTTAAGCTGGGAACTTTTTAGCAAACTTCCTGGCACTCCAACATCAGAGATATTTTACTTGCTTTTTTGGGGAAATATTTTTATTCGAGTATATGTGCTATAAAAAAAAAGCTATCCATAATTTCACCATTATCTTTTATACTGTGTTCATTTGAACTAAAAGTCCGCAATAATAATGATAATAACAATAATAACATTCCTGTATTTTAAAGACTTTAAATATATACAAGATATCACCCGTCATCATCAATTTCATCAAACAGTGCATGTTGATATGGAAAACAACCCTTTACCTCAATCATATAAATGGAACCGATAAGTCAAATGAAATAAACATAAAAAAGGTATATTTCAAGGTGGTTCTTTGTCTCCCTTACTATTCTGCATATCATTAATAGCACTAACCAGTCAACTTAATAAGACAGAATGTGGTTATAAAATAGCCCAATCCGAGTTGTCCAATACAGTTTCAACATCTTAAACTGGATTCTAAACGGCATCAGGCGAATGGGTTCTAAAACATGAAAGCTTCTTTCTAAGCATAAGATGCATCATCCAAATGCTGATGTAGACGGTCTATACATACCTCGTAAAGAAGGAGGAAGAAGCCTTATTCAGCTAGAATTGTCATACAAGACAACAACTATTGGCTTACTAACATACATAGAAAAAACAAAGGACTGGATAATACAATTAGTCAGGCAACATGAAGAAAGAAAGAAAAAATATTCAATAATAAAAGAAAGCAGTAAATACAAACAAGATTTACAGTTAGTAGATTCTGTAGAAAAGCAAAACAGAAGCCAAGAACCAATTATTGCGGCAAAAAATATGAAAATGAAAGCCAAAGATAAAGCTCTTGAACAGATGAAACAACGCTGGCAAGACAAACCTCTGCATGGCCAATATCCAGAATGTGCCAATAAATCCAATCTTGATAAAGTTAATACTCAGCGATGGTTACGTGCATCTGGATTAAAATCTGGGGCTGAAGGCTTTATTCTTGCAGCGCAAGACCAAAGTCTTTTCACTAGAAACCTTCAGGCAAATATTATACATAATAATATGGATCCAAAATACAGTTGTTGTGATAAACACCAAGAAACAATAGACCACCTAATCTCAGGCTGTTCTGTATTTGCCCCAAATGAATATAAAAATCGCCACGATAGAGTTGGACAATATTTACATTGGACAATGTGCAAACACTATGGAAAATCTGTAAACAAACACTGGTATGAACATCACCCAGCACTGGTTACAGAAATAGAAGATGTCACCATTCTATGGAATTACACTATCTTCACAGACAGAAAAATTGAAGCAAATAGGCCGGACATTATTGTTAAAAACCAGAAAGAAAAAACTTTTAATTGATATTGCTTGTCCAGCGGATTGTAACATAGCAACCAAGGAATTTGAAAAATTGTCAAAATATAAAAACCTGGAAATTGAAATAGAAAAAATGTGGAAATTGAAAACAAGAGTTGTGCCAGTGATAGTAGGTGTACTTGGAATGATAAAAAATGGAACGAAACAATAGATTGAAAGAATCTCTAGAAACCCCAGCTTAATAGATATACAAAAAATTGTCTTGTTAAGTACAGCCCACACACTAAGGAGAACTTTGTCTATGTAACGCTAGGGATGTTAGGGAGATATAAAAAAAACATGAAATGGGGCCATAACAACACGCCACGACCTGCCTTAGGTCTCCTCGCAGTCTTGGTTGGTAGTGCGACCATAGCAGAAATCGAAATATGATGAAAAATTACAACATAATAATCATCATCATCATCATCATCTTACCATGATGTGTGCTATGAGTGTCGAATATTAGTATCTAGTGTTACTTTCTTGGTGTGTTGCTCTCTCACTCAATAATAATAATAATAATAATAATAATAATTCACTGGTATGAACATCACCCAGCACCGGTTACAGAAATAGAGATGTAACCATTCTATGGGATTACACTATCTACACAGACAGAAAAATTGAACCAAACAGGCCAGACATTATTGTTAAAAACCAAAAGGAGAAAACTTGTCTATTAATTGATATGGCTTGTCCAGCGGATTGTAACATAGCAATCAAGGAATTTGAAAAACTGTCAAAATATAAAGACCTGGAAATTGAAATAGAAAAAATGTGGAAATTGAAAACAAGAGTTGTGCCAGTGATAGTAGGTGCACTTGGAATGATAAAAAATGGAACAAAACAACACATTGAAAAAATCCCTGGAAACCCCAGCTTAAGAGATATACAAAAAATTGTCTTATTAAGTACAGCCCACACACTAAGGAAAACTTTATCTATGTAATGCTAGGGATGATAGGGAAGATAGAAAAACATGAAATGGAGCCATAACAACACGCCACTACCTGCCTTAGGTCTCCCCGCAGACTTGGTTGGTAGTGAGACCAAAGCAGAAATCGAAATATGATGAAAAATGACATAATAATAATAATAATTCATATTATTAGTAGTAACAATAAATTTATGATGCATGTAGTCGGTATGCACTTATCAGAATGGGTTATAGATAGATATATTCGTATAGATATTTTAATTTCGTCAGTTCTTTAATGTGCTGCTCAATAAATAAATAAGTAAAAATAATAATTTTAAAAAATTTGTTCATTTAGTTGTTGAATATCTCATCGGAATTACATCATCACTCTTTGGGAGTTTTGTTATTAATTGTAAAACAAATCGGAATGATATTTCTTTCAATTCTGAATTTTTTTTTACCTCCTTAATAAAAATATTAACATCTTTCTTACCTTCATAATCTTCACTTCCAATCACATATTACATCTGATTCAGGTTATTATTTTAGCAGTAACTGTCTGACATGAGTGGCCTTCGTGTCTGATATTGGGTCAATTTCAGTATTAAATATAATAATAAGATAATATTTAATATTTAAGACTAGAATGTTTAGGATGTGGTTTCCGGTTTTCTCTTTTCCAATCTTCTCACTCTTTTCTTTCATTGGAGTAGATAGACTAAACTATCGCCCGGTTCACACTCCACCCATGTCTATTGAACAGGTGTAGAGGCTCATTCCTTGTTGCCTGTTTAGGATGTGGTTCCCGGCTTTCTCTTTTCCCAACCTTTTCATTCTTACGTTTCTTGCGCTTCAGTGGCATAACCGCCTTGCCTGGGATGATATGATTAAAAAAAAAAAAGAATGAAATTTCGTTTAAAAACTTTTCCTTTTAAATTAGATTAAAGAAAGATAAGAGATAATATTCAGAAGTGAGCTTAATAACTATCAAAATTACATGACTTACATTAAAACATAATTTCTACAACCTCTTAAATAATTCGGTTGTTTGTTTTTTAGACATTGGTTTACAAAGACTATTGCATACAAAAAATAACAACACCTTTCTGCACGACATTTGCTTTCCGATCCTATTTTGGAGTTAGCATCTATTAAGTAGTCAGTCAGTTAAGTGCCATACGTGATACACGCTTGGGCGATCATGTCTCGAAAGAGACATTATTGACTGGGCAGAAGATTATCCCGCAGTAGGTTGCCATTGCTTTCCTGCGCTGGACGGGTTGCCAGCAAAGGCTATAGAACCCAATCTGTCCTGTTATTTAACCCATAACTGGAAGGAAGAGACGGATTAATACCTTTCCCAAGGGTATTTGCGCGTAAGTGAATACAATGGATTCAACTGGAATTCGAACTCGGCTCCCCGGCTTCTCGTTCCGAACCGATATCCACAGCACCACAACAGTCAGTCAGTTAAGTGCCATACGTGATACACGCTTGGGTGATCATGTCTCGAAAGAGACATGACTGACTGGGCAGAAGATTATCCCGCAGTAGGTTGCCATTGCTTTCTGCAGTAGACTGGTTGCCGACCAAGGCTATAGAACCCAATCTGTCCTGTTATTTAACCCATAACTGGAAGGAAGAGACGGATTAATACCTTTCCCAAGGGTATTTGCGCGTAAGTGAATGCAATGGATTTAACTGGAATTTGAACTCCAAGCCGATGTCCACTGCACCTCAACGCACATAATTAAGTGGTTGCTAGTAGAATAATGTGGATGTGCTCGCTGCGTAGTGCATAACAGTACAGAAAATGGGATCAATGTTCGGATTTCAGCCAAGGTTGTTAAGTTTACTTTCCCATATCTACCATTCATCTCTATACTCTTTAGTTACAACCACTCTAAGAAAAGAACAACTGACTTCAAAATCAGACTGAAGAGGGATGGGTTTTGTCAGAGTATCTTGCCCTTGAATCACTTACAAATGATGCTACAACAATAATATTTTATTATGTGCATAACCGTAGATGAGTATAATGATTAACACAAAATTGTAATAGTTTTAAAAATAGAGCTAGATGAAATATATTAACTTAGAAGTTTAATTAGAACATTATTTCATAAATGATTTAAAAGTTAATTTATGTTTACTATATAATCTCCTTCAAAAACTAGATCACACAAATCTTCGTAACGTTCGATGATGCACAATTAAAAGATAATGAATAATACATCAAGTGTTTTAAAATGATTGATAAAAGATAAAAGTCTTCATATTTACAAACTTTTTAATTATGTGCTTCACATTCCCAGTATACACTTGCTATCGCTGTCATTCCAAACTTCTCATAAATATTGACCAAAATGCAAATGTTATGACCTTCCGTTCCAAGAAGGCGGGAAATATGGTTGAGTAACGTTAAGAAACATGTCAGAAATTCGATTAAGTAATTTAATTTGTTAGGATTGATGTTAAAAATGAGATTAATGAAATAATTAATATGTACGTGTGTGTTATTGCAGAATAGAGGAGAGGAAGGTTGCATGAAGTGTCCAATAAATCCTTTACACTATCTGCTACTGTGCCAGTCCGCTTTATACAGTTCAATAGATCTGACGAATTCAATAACAGACACACTTTTTTAATTTACCTATTTAGTTAGATTCATTCACTCTGTCTTTAAAATGATTTATTTACTCACATAGTTGTTCTTTCTTTCTTTCTTTCTTTCTTTCTTTCTTTGTCGTTATATCTTTCTTATATTATTCCTTTTTTCTTTCTTCCTTTCTTTGTCATTAATATCTTGCTGATGCAGTTCTTTCTTTCTTTCTTTTTTATACTGTTTCTATTTTCTTTCCTTCTTTTCTTCTTTCTTTAATATGCAATTTCTACTTTTCTTTCTTTTATCGTCATATCATTCTTATAGAGTTTCTCCTGTTTATCTTTCTTTCTTTCTTTCTTTCTTTCTTTCTTATACAGTTCTTTCTTTCTTTCTATATCGCTATATATTTCTTATACAGTTTCACTTTCCTTTCTTTCTTTCTTTCTTTCTTTCTATTAATAGATATCCTTCATTCTTTCTTTCTTACTTATACAGTCCCTTCATTCTTTGTCGCTATATCCTTTTCGTAAGTTTCTCCTTTCTTTCTTTCTTTCTTTCTTTCTTTCTTTTTCCTCTTGTTATATTTTCTCATACAGTTCCTTGTTTTTTTTCTTTTGAGTTCCTTCTTTTTTTGTTTCTACCAATAGATGTCCTTAATTTCTCTTTCTTTTGTCATATTTCTTTCTTTCTTTCTTTCTTTCTTTCTTTCTTTCTTTCTACGAATAAATCTCCTCATTCTTTTTTGTCATTTTTTTTCTTCTAATAGATTTTTTTATTTTTATTTATATGGCAT
>JBBBDQ010001325.1:2867500-2987500 GCA_037127315.1 Ascarosepion bandense
ACGGATTTTATTAAAAATAAACAAACATAGTGTTTGCAATTTATTTAATCTGACATGTTTCAAAGAAAGTTTGCTGCTTAAATACACAAATTTTAATATATATATATATATATATATATATATATATATATATATATATATGATTTCTAAGAGATATGCTGACAACTGCTTTTTGAGGAAAAGTTTGCTTATTTTTCAGAGGTAGACATATACCTTTCTTGTCTATCAGGTTACTTCTATACCCCCCACAACCTATACCCAGCTACTTCTCTGTTTCTAATCTTTATCTTTAGTTTACCCGTATATCTGCAGCTATCACATGTAAACATACATGAGTGAACACGTTGAAACACAATCACGTAAAAAGAGCTACACACTCTCAGCTTTGTCATTAATTAATCTAATGTAGAAACGCCTTATACAGACACGCGTATGGACTTTTTCTTTTTAACGCCTACGAATTTTTTAAATCTATTCACCACAAGCGAAGGGACAATGCCATTACAACACCAGGGACTAGTGCAAGTGAGAGAGAATGTTAGCACTTTAGAAGATGCCGGTAACCCAGCTCTAATCAGGAAACAAGGGATGAACATGCTCAAGAGACCGAGGAGGAGGGTGAACCGGGCGATAGTGTAACCTATATACACCTATTTCTCCTTTTCCGTAATTTCATTTCTAATCAAAAAAGATTTGTTTTTAATTCTTGACATCTATGTGCCTTGTCTTTTCAGAACGTTAGGGATCATGGCTCTCCACGTCTGTCTATACCTTGTGGCTCTTAGCACGCTTTCTCCTGCAACATCTCGCAACCCCTGTTCTGTCATCCACCTGCTCAGGTCCTTCAAATATGTTATCCGCTTCTTTACTCTGTCTCTTTTTCCCTCTATCTGGCCTGTTAGTGTCAGGTTCTCCAAGTCCTCCTTCCTCATTGCATGTCCCAGGAACTTCAGTTGTGTCTTCCTGATGCTCAGTATTAATTTCCTTTTCGTTTCCATTCTTTCCAAAACCTCATCATTGCTCAATGATAATCAAAAGTAAATCAAAAGTAAATAACTTTACTTCTTTACAGTGTCACGGTATAAATGTTTACTATTATACAAATGTACTCGATAGGTTTCGGACGAGACAGATATTTGAAATTGCTCGTATGGGTTCAAATTCAGCAAGTTTAATTTTGTTAAAGATCGATTAATGAACTAGTTTAAAGGTAGCTGATATTAAAGACCAGTATGAATTCATAATTAATTTAATATTCTAACGTATTAAAATTGTGCTCGTAAAGGGAAAAAGCCTCTCATATACCTTGTGCACGAAGATATCGACTATAGGTTCTACGTGATGGACCTAGCGAGATATCAGGCATGGTTTGATTCTTATCAAATACAAAAACGGATTCACTCAGGATCAAAAGGTCATGAGTAAGAATGATATGAGGCCCAGCACCGCTCCTAGAGAAGTACAAACGTCTATGCACATAAGTTTGACATCATTTTTGAATGTTCTAAGGTCTATCATAAACTACAGTTATTTCCAAACGCAACTTTTCTTTCTGCAAGGCCACAGGGTCAATGGCTACACTGAGGTGTTTCACTTGAAGATGATAACTTGTTTCGGTTTGTTCCAGGAAAAAACTGATTCTTCTTACATGGTACAAATAACTTATAAATAGCTGTAAATCAACAGTGTATGACTCGGGTTTCAATCTGCTGGATTGAAGCCTTGCGTGTTGTCTAGAGGGAACCTTAGAGGCAACACTATACTAAGGACATGTTGAAGGCAGTTATCGAGAACTTGATGGACAATATAAACGAGAAACAACCACATGCATCCGTGTATGAGTGCAAAGAATTTTGTCACTTTAACTGAGCAGGTTCATAACTACGTCAAAGTTTCGTGAAGATATCTTCACTTTCAGGACTGTTTAATTTTTTTTTTTTCAAATTTAATTTTGAGAAGATAGTTTAATAATTTTTACGAAAAAAATCTCCTTGTCTAATGCTTGTTACAGCGCTTATCTTATACACACACACACACGCGCACGCACACACACACACACATGCACACATATGTGTATATTATAAAATTATATATATAATAGAATAAGGAAAAAAGAACAAATAAGAAACGAATCTCAATCTAATATGTTTCACTTTTTAAAAATCTTCAAAGACTGAGAGAAAAATGAAAAAAAAAAACAAAAAACAAATGAGTTAAATACAAGGATCGGAATCCGACAAGATGATAGAATAAGGAAAAAAAACAAAACAAATAGGAAACTAATCTCAATCTAACATGTTTCACTCCTATTAAAGTTTCTTCAGAGATCGAGAGAAAAATGAAAAAAAAAAAAAAAACGACACAAAATACAAACATATTATGATTTGGGGTTAGACTTTATTAGTCACTTGTCTTAAAGCAATAGATAATTTTTAAATGTATGTAATGAAATATGTTGAATGATAAAGTGCATAACAGTGTATGTATTGCCATGAAAATACTCGTAGAAAAGACATATATGGCTTCCCTTTGTTTTTTCTATAATGATTTCCATGGCAACTGCTCTGATGGGCTTTGTTCCCTGGGGTCCCAACCACATTTATTTACGCATGCTACTAGATTGGCATCAAGGTTTCACCCTTTTACCATCGAAACAGTTAAATGTAACCGTCTCTTCTACTCTAACAGTTCCTTTTCTCGAACTTTCTATTTGTGGAACTCTCTTCTGTTTAATTGCTTTTCTGATAGTTAAAAACTCAAAAATTATTTAAGTGTTGAAATAATTCTATGAAAAATTTGGTTTATAGTTCAAGAAGGAATATAACTGGTGTCACAACAGAGTGTCTCAACTTTTTGGAAAACTCAGAATCATTTTTAAATAATGGCAGCTTTGTTGGAAAAACTTATTTTCCACTTAGCAAGTTATTTCTCACAGACACACCGCATCAAGCTTATCAATACTTCTATAGTTATTCTCATGACAAATGTTCAGTGGAGCTTTATTCTTTAGTCTACTGCTAGAGGACGCCATTGTACCCTGACGGAGTCATATCTTCCTCATGTCCCAAATGAAAAAAAAAAAAAACTTCTATCAGCCTATTAAAAAACAAACAAAAAAAAACGTCATTTTGTGAAACAGATTTACGTTTGAGTGCTTCAATGAACATTTTAATTTTGACTTTCTAAGTGAAGGGTCTACCGCCCTGCTCGGGGTGATATGATTAAAAAAAAAATCATCACCTATCCACTTCGTACCCCTTTTTATTCTATTCATAACGCACACCTCGTTGATCTTCATTATTTCAACTTTAACTTTCTACCTTGAGTGACTTTCGAGTCTTGAACTGGGTAAATTGTAGTAGAAAAAATCAATAATACTTTGCTTATCAGCCGTGAACCGTACATAGTAAGTTCTACTGTAAGAATCTATTTTCTTAGCATTACAAAAACCAACCATTCGCGTTGGTTACCCATTCAGTACAAGGTAGGATTAACATTGTTTAACTTTGATGATAAATCGGAAAGCGATGTTACCAACGATCTATGATTGTAAGCCATTGAAATGAATAATTGACCCAAACATTGCTTTGGGTTTGCTGCTGACGTCAGTTTTAACCTAATAGAAGACAGCACACGCCATTGTTAAGCTAAATCGTTTTAAGGTAGGGTAAGCTAGAAAGACAGGTAATTATACACTTACACACACACACGCACACGCACACACACATACACATACATTCACACACACACACACACACACACACACACACACACACACACACACACATATATATATATATATATATATATATATTTATATATATATATATATAAAAAGACAGAGAGAGAGAGAGAAATACTGTAGAAATATAATTCAGCACTGTATGATAACTGGAAGTTACACGATTTGTGAAGATCATCGGACCAGCTGAATATTTCAAGATTACTAAAAGCATGAAACTGATTGTCGGATTATCGCTTAAAGAGTGAAAGTGCCAGTCACAATGCAGAGATGATTTCTGTTTTGACGCTGTTTCTCCGTACAAACGGTTGATCGGGTGATCCTCGATATTGAGAACTCCCCCTCTAAGTAGATCAAATTTTACGATATATATATATATATCGTAAGCAGTGGCCAGAAGCAAGTGGATGTGTCTAGCGACACTGATGTATTGTTATACAGCGAGATAGGATTGTATGTGGATATCTAATATATATATATATATATATATATATATATATATATATATATATATAGTGATGACCCACATATACTGTCTTAATATGTATAGGAAAAACTACTAAAAAGTTTTAAGTTTAAAAATGTATTTTCTGACAGTATTTATTTATTTCTATTATTATATTTGATATTTCAGACCATTCTCGGCCTTTCATCAGAAACAAATGATTTTAAAATTTAAATTAGAAACATTTTTGCGAGGAGCGTTCGTCGAGAGATTGTTTACATCACGTGACGCAGAAAGCGACAGATATTTTTAATATTTGTAAACGTAAACCTATCTTTAATAATACTTATAAATGTTGTTTTGATTGTCTGACAGACATGAATGGATTCTCTTGCATGTATGGCATGATGTTAAGTCTCGCTAAAGTGTCTTCAGTAGCCATTCTCTTGACCCCATGGCAGCATTACCTCCTCAAGGAACTTGGTGTCAGTCAGTCATTTAAGTGTCATACGTGATACACGCTTTGGGCGATCATGTCTTGAAAGAGACATGACATGACTGATTATCCTGCAGTAGGTTGCCATTGCATTCTGCGGTAGACTGGTTGCCAGCCAAGGCTATAGAACCCAATTTGTCCTATTATTTAACCCATAACTGGAGGGAAAAGATGGATTAATACCTTTCCCAAGGGTATTTATGCGTAAGTGAATGCAAGGAATTCAACTGAAATTCGAACTCGGGTCCCCGATCTTTCGTTCAGAGTCGATATCCACTACTTGAACCTGATGTAGGCTACCGTATTGAGTCTGTAGCTCCTTGAGAAGATCAATTGAGGCATAACTTCGCTATCACTGGTGATTACTTTGAACACATTTGTAATCACCATTGTAATCATCCAACTCTACATTGTCCTCAGATTGACACCGACTTACGCACAAGCACCTTTGGGAAAAGTATAGATCCATCTCTTCTCTCTCAGCCAGGTATGGTTTAAATAACAGGAAAGACTTTGTTGCTGGCTAATCCAGAGACAATGACAAATCTGATTTCAAATCAGTATCCATAGATGTAACTTAACAACAATGACTGAAATATTCGTATTGAAGCTTTCGGTTCGAATTTCAAGCATTCCGTTTCAAATTTATGGAGGCGGTAATTGCGTCATTATACTTATTTTTCTTACAGACAGTGCTGAATCGACCCTACTGGACTTTACATTCGACAAAATTAAAAACAAATACCGCGCATGCGCAAAATTAAAAAATGTAAAATGGCGACAATTTACACCCTGCTTATATGCATATTCATATACATAATCCAAGAATATTTACACTCTTCTCTCACTTTCACACACACTTTTCTTTCAGTTTCACACACGAGCTACATACCCTTTCATTGGTTGTAGAATATGTCACATAATAAATAAAATTATGTATTTACAAATTAAATATAATATCCAGAACAAACTACATTTGAAACTGATATTTGTAGTCCTTGAGTATCGTAGGTTTTATAAACATTAAATATTATCAGTGAAGTTTTTAGATGGAGAAGTTTACTGATTTTGTATTGTGTAAAGAACCAAATATTATGTAGGTCAATTTTGCCCATATAAAATGTTAGGCATCTCAATATATCGTCGCTAATAATAAATCGTATTTAAAAAGTTTACTTATATATGCGTTGTTGAAACGGATATCGGGTCGGAATGAAAAATTAGAGAGTCGATATTCCAGTGGCCACCATTGCATTCACTTACGCACAAATAGCCTTGCGAACGGTATTAATTAATCCGTCTCTTCTTCCTTCAATTATGGTTTAATTATCAGAACAGAATGGGTTTTAAAGTTTTGTTTAGCAACCGGTCTACCGCAGAAAGTAATAGCAAACTACTGCGGAAAAATATTCTGCTCACTCAGTCATGTATCTTTCTAGACATGATCGTCCCAGCGTGTATTGCGGGTGGCAATTAACTGACTAACTGACTTATATAAATGTCTAAATTCTATTATTTCTAAAATTGCCTACCTCCGGGATATTAAGGTTTTAAGATTAAAAAAATATCTTGTTATTTCAATGTAATTTTATGAAATCGTACAAAATAAATTTATAACTGCTTGCAACATCACATTTTTTATATTTTTTATATTTTTTATATTTATTTATTTATTTATTTTTTATTTTATATTTTTTATTTATTTTTTATTTATTTTTTATTTTATTTATATTTATTTATTTAATTATTTATTTATTTTTTATCTTTTATTTTATTTATTTTTTATTTATTTTTTATTTATTTTTTATTTATTTTTATTTATTTTTTATTTATTTTTTATTTTATATTTTTTTATTTTTTATTTTTATTTATTTTTATATTTAGTTTTTTTGTTATATTTATTTTTTATATTTTTTATATATTTTTTTTATTTTTTTGATCAGTTTATATACATTTCATAAAAGATTACAAATGAAATAACCATAAAAGAGTGGAATATGTAGCTGCAGAATAATTATAAAAATATTATAAAAACATATTATAAATTATTATATAATATGATATAAATTATTATATTATTATATGATATAAATTATTATATTATTATAAAAATTAAATTCTTTCTTTTCTAGTTTAAATAAGATATATATTTGCATTAAATATATATATACCGGTTACTTCCAATCTATTAACTGACTTCACGAATTTATTTAAAATCTTATACAATTTATCATCTTTTATATAGCTTATTTCGGTAACTTATCGAATTAAACCTTTTTAAATGTACTTAAATTTTAATATCATTCCAATGCAATTTTGGAAATTATATATTAATCTTCAAGTAAAGATATATTTTATTGTTTTTTCTTGATGAAGTTAAAAGAATTTCAAAACCAAATTTAAAATGTATTTTTTTTCAGAAATCTTGTAATTATGACTGTTCGATTTATTAAGGACGATTGATAATGTTTACAGACACTGACACCATTTGAATATACCCTTATAAATAAAAACAAATAATTAAAAATATAACATACACACCGACACACACATACGCACTCTGTTTCTCTCGTTCTCTGCCACATACACAACGACACACACAGACATACATATATATATAATTTAATTATTGTATACTTTTTCACTAAATACGGCCGACAAGGAAGATATAGTTATGGATTTTATTAACATTTTCCGTAACAGTTAAGAAATAGAAAGAAATGCCCATAAATTTTATCATCCCGAATATAATTTCTATTTGTTCTTTTATCTATACAAGAAATTATTTAAAATCATATATACAAAATATAACTGCTGGTAGGCTGATTTATAAAAGTGTTAATATTGCTTCAAACATTTCAGTTAATTGCCATATGTGATACACGCTGGGGCGATCATAAATAGATCACACATTTTTTTTAATCATTTCACCCCAAGCAAGGCATTCCACAGCCACTATTGCGCATGGGGTTATATAGGGGAAGGTAAAGAGGAGGGGTGGTTAGGTGTAGGAAATGTCAGAAGGAAGGTGATAGATGGGTAAAGGATACCGAGGATGAGGGTTGGGCAGATGGGAAGAGTGTTTGAAAGAATGGGAGCGAGTTAGTGTGTTAGGAGGTGTCTATTGACCTTACATTTAAACTCCTGGAGATTGTAGCCGTCGGGGAAGCAAGCACGTGGAAGGGAATTCCACAGTCAGGAAGTGCGAGAAAAGGTGTTGGAGTAGAAATTGAGGTTAAATTTTATCGGTTTCACTGTAAAAGGGTGGGATCTAGTTGCTAATCTAGTATCCCGTGCAAATTCGTACCTAGGGGGCACCAGTGATCTAAGTTCATCGGAGCAGAAGCCGGGAAAGTATTTATAGAAGAGACACAGGGAAGCCACGTCGCGCCGGTCTGCCAAGTTGGTATCGATCACATTACAGATTCTCCGTTGTATTTTGACAAGAAGCCCGAGGAGAATAGCAGGGGCACCCGACCAGATGTGGCAGCAGTATTCAATGCACGGGCGGTTGGTAGATTTATATATGTGCAGGATAGATTCAGAGGGAAAAAACTTCCGGGTCCTGTACATCCAATAGAAGAAGAAGAAGAAGAAGAAGAAGAAGAAGAAGAAGAAGAAGAAACATATATTTATACCTTCAGTCAGTCAGTTGCCATATGTCAAAGACGCTTGGGTGATCATGTCTCAAAAGAGACATGACTGATTAGGCAGAAGATTATTTCGCAGTAGGTTGATATTATTTTCTGCAGCAGACAGGTTGCATACCAAGGCTATAGAATTTAATCTGTCTTGCTATTCAACTCATAACTGGAGGGAAAACAGATGGATTAATACTCTCCACAAGTATCCTTCGAGAGGGTATTAAAACACGTACGCATAGAGATGAATAAAACAAATTCGATTGGAATATGAACTCGGCTCCTGTTGAATTCGTTTTATTCATTTATGCGCAAATACTCTAAATACTTTGGATGTGCGCTGTGGTGCAGTGGATATCGGCTCGGAACAAGAAATCGGGCAGCAGAGTTCGAATTCCAGCTGAATTCATTACATTCACTTACGCGCAAATATCCTTGGGAAAGGTATTAATCCGTCTATTCCTTCCAGTTATGGGCTAAATAACAGAACAGATTGGGTTCTATAGCCTTTGTTGTCAACCAGTCTACCGCAGAAAGAAATGGCAAAGTACTGTGGGATAATCTTCTGCCAGTCATGTCTCTTTCGAGACATGATCGCCCAAGCGTGTATCACGTATGGCACTTAACTGACTGACTCTAAGCAAGATTGTAGCTATCAGGGAAGCAAGCAAACGAAAGGGAGGTCCCGAGACGGGAAGTGCGATGTTTTAAACAAAGCATTCGAAACCAGCACATCCATCAATCTATGTATCCACCACACACACACACACACACACACACATATATATATATATATATACTAGCAGTATAGCCCGGCATTGCTCGGGTGTAACGAAAGCTTTAAAACTAATCCATAGTCCTGGAGCTCAGACTCTTTGGACTTTGACATGAAAGACTAAAAAGCAATAGTTGTTTCCAGTTAAAGCGAAACCGTGGACTGAAAGAAAAATGAATTGATGTAAGTCAAATTTTGATTTCCTGGTATCAATATCAAGTAAGTTTTTTTCGTCGTAAACTGAATTTTGAAGGTTAAATAAGTCCTCTGAGTAAGTGGTATCATGGCTGATACTAAGAACTACAATTATACCTACTTAGAGCCAAACCCGAAGCAAAAACTAAAGAAAAGGGCTGAAAAAAATACAGACATACAGGCAGATAAACACACACACAAACATCTTGCCTTTTATATATATAAATTATCGATTTTCTGAACTATTGTAAGAACTGAAATCTTGAAACTTCTGAATATCGTTTTTTATGTCTTTGTCTATGAGTATATCAAATTTGATTAAAATCGGACCACTCCTTCTATAACCCGATTTTTTCGATTATCTATTTTTCATATTTATCGGGGGTACCTCGACACAAAACCTAGCTAAGAACACTCGCAGACGCTTATAGTACAATTGTAAAAATTTTCAAGAAAATCGGTTCAGCCGTTTCGAAGTCTATAGGTAACGGACACAAACACCCTTTCTAATTTTAATTAAAAATTCATTTTTTGTTTCCCGTTAGCTAGTCACACTATGTTTACGTAAGACCACTATTAAGAAAATGGAGTCGGTCGAATAAAATTATATATATATATATATATATATATATATATATTCAGTTTATTTTTCTAATTATCGATAAAAGTTTAAATATAAAATTTAATTATATAATATTTGATCTATGTTAAATACCTAGATACAAATATGCACACAATCGTAATTATATATATACTATAGTCATCCGCAGACAGATCTGTTTCGCTGTATTACAGCTCATCAGTACGGCTTAAACTCCGTTCGATTCCTAACCCAGGATTGAAACCAGACCGAATCGGCGTCAGTCGGCGATTCTACCCCTGGGCCACGAGCGTCCAGTAGAAGGAGCGCATATAAACACGCCCAATGGCTAAGTGCTCCAATTCATTATCGAATGAGCGATGCGTATATACCGGGGTAGCTACTGTCTACAAAGACTCCCACTCTTCCAGAGTGCTCAATCAGGGTGTGAGAGCGTAAATACTATAGTCATCCGCAGACAAATCTGTTTCGCTGTATTACAGCTCATCAGTACGGCTTAGACTCCGGTCGCTTCCTAACCCAGGAATGAAACCCGCCCGAATTGGCGACAGTCGACGATTCTACTCCTATGCCGAGTGTCCGGCAGATTGTCATCCGCAGACAGATCTGTTTCGCCGTATCACAGCTCATCAATACGGTTAGATTCCGATTGCTTTTTTAACCAGGATTGAAACCCGACCGAAATAGCGTCAGTCAGCGACTCTAAGCAAACTAATATGATCGTGCATACATGATGTTTGATATTTGTGAATACATAAATCTAATTTCGCAAGACAAGAAAAAATGTAGATTACATACGTAAGTTAATGAACATCTGTATATGCACACAACAAAATCATAACATGCGTCATATACATGCTATATACAGAAGTATAAATATATACACATATGTAAAACAATACATGCATTCACAAGACAAACAAAAAAGTAGATTACACACTCAAATTAATGATCATATACGCATACACATAAATACAGAGCATGCACATATTGACACCTGCTGTTTTCACATATATATGCGTAGTCGTGTGAGCAGAGACTTCTTATTTAAAACACGCACGTACGCACATATGTTTACACATACACACACACTAACACACACACACACTACATGTTACACTGCCGCATCTTGTGCACGCGTATGTCTTTGTTTCCACTTGAGTTTACTAAAAAGGATTTTTGTCGCATGTGAAAGATCAAGCTTCTAAGCCTCTTATTTTTGATTTGTCTCCCTACTTTTTTCATTGTTTTTCCTATAAGACTATTTGTTAGGGATAAAAAAAAAAAAAGATCAGTGAGAGGCTTTGTATTTTCAGAAAGAAGTCATCCGTCTTTATCTATTTAAAAGAAGTTAATGTCAAACGTAAAAGGTAAAACCTTACTGTGGGAAATTATATTTGCATAATTGCAGCGCTGCCTCATGGCAATTGTCATTTACCAAAGGAATTAGTTCTTTTTATCTTTCTTCTTTCTCTCTATTTCAGGCATGTCCTTATCTATCTATCTATCTATCTATCTATCTATCTATCTATCTATCTATCTATCTATCTATCTATCTCAGTCTGTTCATATCTATCTATCTATCTATCTATCTATCTATCTATCTATCTATCTATCTATCTCATCTATCTCAGTCTGTTCTATCTATCTATCTATCTATCTATCTATCTATCTATCTCAGTCTGTTATATCATATCTATCTATCTATCTATCTATCTATCTATCTATCTATCTCAGTCTGTCATATCTATCTATCTATCTATCTATCTATCTATCTATCTCAGTCTGTTGCTATCTATCTATCTATCTATCTATCTATCTATCTCAGCCTGTTAATCTATCTATCTATCTATCTATCTATCTATCTATCTATCTATCTATCTAGCCTCTTAATCTAGCCTCTATCTATCTATCTATCTATCTATCTATCTATCTATCTATCTCAGTCTGTTCATATCTATCTATCTATCTATCTATCTATCTATCTATCTATCTATCTATCTATCTATCTCTATCTGTCTATTCTATCTATCTATCTATCTATCTATCTATCTATCTATCTATCTATCTATCTATCTATCTATCTCAGTCTATTCTATCTATCTATCTATCTATCTATCTATCTATCTATCTATCTATCTATCTCTAATTTTTCTACTACTATAATACGCACGTCCGATACGTTCATAAAAATTGTAACAAGAATATATCTCCCTCAATTATTACATATTAATCTCTATTTCTAAAGAAGTGTTGGACTTCCATTTATTCATCTGACTGATTTTATTACTTAACATTATTTCTTGTGGATACTCATATTTGTGTAGAGTTAAATTATTAATTTATTAAACTATATTTTTGTCTACTGGCCTAAATATTTGAAAAAAATTATTAAAGGCAAAAAACATTTTATAGAGCGCACATTTTCTTTGATAACATTTCTCGAATATTTAGTATAATATTATTCGTCTTCATTCGCCGTGGCCCTTCAGGATGTAGGCGATCATGGACTTCCACTTGACTCTATCTTTTGGCACTCTCAAAATTCTCTAACCCCGATCTGCCATCCATTTGCTCATGTCCGTCAAGTACGCCTCACGGTGCTTTCCCCTATCTCTCTTTCCGTCTATACGTCCTGTGAGTATTACATTTTCTAAATTCCCCTTCCTCATTGCATGTCCCAGAAACCTCATCTGTCTCTTCCTTATATTACATATGTTTTCTCTTCGCTCCTATCCTCTTCAACACCTCTTCGTTAGTCACGTGCTCAGTCCATGGTATCTTCAGTATCGTTCTGTAAAAGCACGTTTCTTTTGCCTCAAGCCTTTCGTTCATCATTGAGGAGATTGTCCAACATTCACTGCCATACAGAAGAACAAATATCATAAAGCAATCTAACATTTTGTTCTTTGTTTCCAATGAGATTTTCCTGTCACTCAATACTCTGGTTGGCTTTTAAAAGCGTCCTTGGCTTTGCCAATGTGTCTTTGGATCTCAGTGTCGCACTTTTCATCCTCTGTCAGAATGCTTTCCAAGTATTTAAATTTCTTTACTTGTTTTATTTTAGTTTCTCTGAACTGTACTTGACATTTAAGTGTCTTCTTTTTGCTGATGACCATACATTCAGTTTTCTTGAAGTTTATGCTCAGTCATTTCTTCTCACTTTCTTTTACTACCTTCTGTAGGAGGTCCTACATTTTTCTTTCCGTAAATAAATTATAGTTTAATAAATAAACGAAACGTCTACATAATTATTGGAATCTACTAAAAATATTTCTCTAAATATGTCTGATTCTGTTTATATATATATATATATATATATATATATATATATATATATATAACATAGTGATGATCCACGTATACTGTCTTAATATGTATAGGAAAGAATATCAATAAAAAGTTTTGAATTTAAAAATGTACTTTTTTGGGACAGTATTTGTTTATTTTTATTATTATTATAAACAAATACTGTCCCAAAATTATATTTTATTATTATATAAACAAATACTGTCCCAAAAAAGTACATTTTTAAATTCAAAACTTTTTATTAATATTCTTTCATATATATATATATATATATATATATATATATATATATATATATATATATATATACTCATCGCTCATTCACTAATGAATTAGAGCACGCTGGCTATTGGGCGGGCATAATGACAATATACGCGCTAAAGAGTCTGCCTTATTCCGTGCGCCCATGGCCCAGAGGTAGAACCGCCGACTGACACCATTTCGGTCGGGTTTCAATCCTGGGTTAAAAGCAATCAGAGTCTAACCGTACTGATGAGCTGTGATACACCGAAACAGATCTGTCTGCGGATGTCTATATATATATATATATTTTTTTTTTCATTTGTAAACGAGTTATTACGCAACTTCAATTTTTACTATGTGGACGATTTGGAATAACTGATTTTACCGTTTTCTTTTTGTTTTTGTTTTTTTTGTTTGTTTGTTTTTTGGTTTTTTTTTTTGTTTGTTTGTTTGGTTTTTATGAACGCTCACGTAACGTAGAATTTTTGAATGCGCAATTTTTAAAATTAGAAGAAATTATGTTTTTCGTCCATGGTTGTATGGCCTTAATAGGTATTTTATAGTATGGTTACACTTAGTCATAATTTCTGTTCCTTCAATCAGTAATTCATTTTTGTTTGGAAATAACATAATAACCAGCTTTTCCTCCTGACGCAATCTACATATTTTGCCACCGTTGTAAGGATGGGCTGTTTTCACTATACTAGACGTTATATCTGGGTCTTTTCCATATTTTAATTCCAATTTCCACACGTGGCTAGCCAATTTTGTACATTTTTTAAAGTTTTCTATTTTAAATGTAGACCTGTGATTGAACCATCCGGTTTTAAAAGTGTCTTTGGTTGATCCTAATATGTTTTTTTTTTTTTTACCATATAAGTCATGTACTTTTGCTTTGTAAATGACTTCTTTTGCATTACAAAATCCTTGAAGTAAGCATTTTATTTTTGTTCCAGCGGTTACATTCTTTATTAATGATCTTGCTTTGTACAATGCTATTCAAATTTCTAGCGTTTTGTTTCTTTATGAAATTTTCTAAATTACTGGTACAGCAATAACTCAATTTGATTGTATTCCTATTGAAAATGTTGTTTAGTTCTGAGCTATTTGGAAAGTGTTTATCGATCAGTTTAGCACATATTTGTCCTATTTTGGTTTTTATTTCTAAGGTAAATGGTCCGTTGAACCAGATAATGTTTCGTTTTTTTTTGTTTTTTTTTTTCATCGTTTTTATTTGTTTGTTTGATTGGGGATTGTATTCTAAAATGTTCTTATGGCTAGATTTTCTTAGTGCATCTTCATAGTTTCTTTTCTTTTCATCAAATATTATTTTGTTTGACGAATTTTTTTATAGTCTTTGTTCTATACCTTTGTGAATGAACTTGATTATGATTTTGGAATGGATCTGACGAGCCGCGATAACATCAGGACGCGGTGAAATATGTATTACCCATTGTACTATTCTAAAACCTTTTATAAATTACATTACTCTGTTAAATTAAATAAATGAATTTAACATTGAGTTATCTTGAGTTCGTCTCTATCGGAATTTACCTGGATTGTATACCAAGTGTACTATGTCATATATATATATATATATATATATATATATATATATATATATACGAGTCGGTTGAAAATTTCGTAGGATAACCACGATATTCTCATGGAATGTCATGAAATGAGGACATAAACTTCTCTGTAGATAAAATGGCCTTGGGTTAGGAGATATTCGAGAAACCACTTGAAACTTGATAATGTCAGATTTTAGCGTGATGTGATAAGCCTGGTACGCTTTTGATCAGATATCCGAAGATGTGGCACCCACTTCCGTCATGCCAAGTTCATTGTGCAGGATATTCTCAACACTCTTACTGGATATGCTAATAACATTGACTATTTGATTTATGGATGTGCGTTGTGGTGCAGTGGATATTGACGCGCAACGAGAAATCGGGAAGCCGAGTTCGAATTCCAGATGAATTTCTTGCATTCACTTATGCACAAATACCTTTGGGAAAATCCATTTCTTCCCCCTGTTATGGGTTAAATAATAAGACAAATTGGGTTCTATAGCCTTGGCTGGCAACCAGTCTACTGCAAAAAGCAACGGCAACCTACTGCGGAATAATCTTCTGCCCAGTCAGTCATATCTCTTTTGAGACATGATCGCCCAAACCGTGTATTACGTATAGCACTTAACTGACTAACCGATTTGATTTATAGTCAATCACCTTTTTCATCACCATGTGTTGATCACTATTAATGTCTTCCTCGTTTATGAGAGTTACAGGATGTACAGACATTGGGTAAGTGAATGCAAGGAATTCAAAGGTTTCCCGATTTGTCATTCCGAGTCGATATCCACTGCACCACAACGCACATTCACATTGTTCATAAGACGGCGATCAAAATCACCGTCTTATAAACAATTCTTTTAATAGCTTAAAAAGAATTTAGCAGACGATATTATTTTTTTTATAGTAACTGAAATTTTGACGATTGGCTTATTCGGTTTCTGTCGTTCGATACTGCGCATCTAAAAAAATGGTTGTGTATGGCGGTTGCTTACAATTCTCTGTCTCTTGATTGGAGTTGAATTGTACTATCTGCTCTCTGGCATTTCATTCTTCCGTTTGTACAGCTACTTTCGGATGCAATGGTACTCAGTTGTATCTCTGATTAAGGACAGAGCACAAGTGAAAATATTATTGAGAGGTACCTGGTCTTGGGAAACAACTGCTCGTAACGGTATCTTTCTCATTGCAATAAACAGAGGGAAATCGGTAGTAATACTAATGCCAGAGAATCCGATGGTTGTAGGGGTTGGGCTACTTCTGAACTTAACCCAGGTGCACGCACTTGGGCCCCGCCACATTAATTAAACTTTGTATCAAATCTTGCCAGGATGGGGCGGAAATTAAATACAACCACTACTCGGCTTTTTGTCTTAGATCAAAGTGTAACACCTGCTCTTATCTAAATTTGATTCCCTCTCTGCATTTCTTTCTTTCTTTCTTTCTTTCTTTCTTTCTTTCTTTCTTTCTTTCTTTCTATCGCTGAAAGCAAGGAGTGTGCTTTCCCCACTTTACATGTGGTTAAATTCGAATAGTTCATTATTTATTACGTATTTGCAGGGCGTAACAATCGTTTATCAAAATAGGCAACTGAATTCATAGACAACATTGGTTTGTTAAGGTCTAGATTTTTATGGTCGACGATATGAAATTCAGTTTAATTATTATTAGATAAATTTCAAGCTAACCGACACAATAATGTAGTGGTTGTGTAATCAATGTATGAATTATATATATATATATATATATATATATATATATATATATATATATATAGGAGTGATGTTTTGTTATTTTCATTTGTCACTGATTGAAGTTGGCATCACATTTTAGATTAACAAACTAAACCATCGACGATTTTAAGGAGTCATAATTAACTGGTCATTTTTGTTTGGTGTTATTTAACCTTTACTTAATGTTTCTTTGTTTTTCTCATCATTTGTGAGAAACTAGAGACATATCGCCCTGTTCAAACTCCACCCACGTCTATTGAACGGGTGAAGAGGCTCATCCCTTGTTTCCTGTTTAGAATGTGGTTTCCAGCTTTCTCTCTTCCAATCTTTTACTTATTTCCATATTTTTTTTCTATTGGAGTAGATAGACTAAACTATCGCCCTGTTCAAACTCCACCCACGTCTATTGAACGGGTGAAGAGGCTCATCCCTTGTTTCCTGTTTAGAATGTGGTTTCCAGCTTTCTCTCTTCCAATCTTTTACTCATTTCCATTTTTTTTTCAATTGGAGTAGATAGACTAAACTATCGCCCTGTTCACACTCGACCCACGTCTATTGAACGGGTGAAGAGGCTCATCCATTGTTTAGGATGTGGTTTCCGGCTTTCTCTTTTTCCAATCTTTTACTCATTTCCATTCTTTTCTTTTCTTTTCAATTGGAATAGATAGACTCAACTATCGCCCGGTTCACACTCCACCCACGTCTATTGAACGGGTGAAGAGGCTAATCACTTGTTCCCTGTTTAGGATGTGGTTTCCGGCTTTCTCTTTTCCAATCTTTTCATTTTTCTTTTTTTTTTTTTCAATTGGAGTAGATAGACTAAACTATCGCCCGGTTCACACTCCACCCTCGTCTATTGAACAGGTGAAGAGGCTCATCCCTTGTTCCCTGTTTAGGATGTGGTTTCCGGATTTCTCTTTTTCAATATTTTCACTCTTACGTAGCCCCCTGCACATCAGTGGGGTTACCGCCTTGCTCGGGGTGATAAGATTAAAAAAAAAAAAGACACGAAAACAATCACAGCTAGATGACACATTTTTATTTTCCATTTCAAATAGGTTAATAATTATGAAAAATAAACATTTTTACGTTTAGAAAGGAAAGTTTGTTTTAGTTGTAGTGAATATAAGTAAGCGCTTCTCACAACTGTTTTTCTTAGATTAATACGAGGCTAAGTACTATTTGGCATATGATCATATTTGCAGAATACTTACTCTAAATAGCTTGTCTGGTAAGATAAAAGCTACGACATGACAGGTGTTAAATAGCTGGCTACCGAACTAAGCCAGGTAGACAAGTTCATATAAAAAGTGATGGAAAGAACGTACCAGAGTCCTTATATATATGGATATACTTTATGAGAAGCATATTGGAAAACATATTCAATTAAAGTAGATAGATAGATAGATAGATAGATAGATAGATAGATAGATAGATATGAACAGACTGCGATAGATAGATAGATAGATAGATAGATAGATAGATAGATAGATAGATCTGAATAGACTGAAATAGATAGATAGATAGATAGATAGATAGATAGATAGATAGATAGATAGATAGATAAATTAACTTTTGTTAATTGGAACAAGAAAGGACGTTAATTTCAACGCCTTTTAAACAAAACTGCTCAAAATTATTGTAAAGAATCTCTTCTCTCTTCCATTAGTACATCTGATGCTAACTTCTAAGAGACAAACTCACAGCTCTCTTCTTTGTCACACATTTTCTAGTCCCATGAAATGGAACAATTATATGAATTCAAATGCTAAGTCTGCTGCTAGAAAAGTCAGTTCTCTATGTGGTAAATTTTCTTGACAGAATCAGTCTCATGTCTACCATTTAACCGTGCATAAAGTATAGCTGACACATCTAGTCTGGTGTTCCTGACATATATTTAGACATTTTTGACAAAATACAAAAAAGGATCTGCAATATTATCAGTCTTGATTTAATATCTCGGCTTCACTCGTTTCCCGCATCGTCTTAAAGTATCTTGTTCCTTTTCTATAACTATTTTAACAGTAATTTTTTACACGAGCTTTCCTTTTGGGTAACTCGAATTTATGAATATAGTCAGTCAGTCAGTTAAGTGCCATACGTGATGCACGCTTTGGGCGATCATGTCTCGAAAGAGACATGACATGACTGACTGGGCAGAAGATTATACCGCAGTAAGTTTGCATTGCTTTCTGCGGTAGACTGGTTGCCAGCCAAGGCTATAGAACATTAAATTTTGTAAAAATATCAGAACCGTCTTTTTGTTGTTGTTGTTGTTGTTGTTGTTGTTGTTGTTGTTGTTGTTGTTTACAAATTCTGTCTAAATAAAGGAAGAGAAATGTAAAGAATTATGAAATATATTTGGCATATTAGACTTTTTAAAATGTTTTTTGTGAATCCTAACATTGTACATGAAAGCAAAGAAAAAGGACTAAACAACAACTTAAAGAAGGCTGAATGCATGGTTGTTAACAAAAGGAAAAGCCCAACATGCAAATTACAAATTGGAGATACTGAAATAAAACTAGTGCAAAATTTTGAAAAATCTGGGATGCGTTTCAACAGAGGACAGACATTGCAGCAAGAGAATCCAACGGTGAATTTGGCTGGCGAAAAATGTTTTTCAATAACTAAACAAAGTATTAAGAAATAGGAAAAAAAAACTTTTAAAAAAGAAAAATAAAGTGTAGTGAATCTATATGTTGAACGTTCTCCCCACAGATGAAGAAGAGACATGAAATAGCCTCATCTAAATTAAGCAAAACATGAGAATAACACTGATCTTATTTCAACTGTAATTTTTGCGTAATTTCCAAAATTATACAAAAAGACCTTGAAATACTAAAGAATAAATTTATTCAAAAAAAGCATCATTGCTTTCAGCAACGGCCTCCAAACAATTTCGGAATCTCCTGCATCTTTTCTGAGCGGTCTTCTTTTTTAAAATTTAGTGAACACTGCTATATTCCTTGTCTTCAGTTTATCTTTGCTGTTACAAGGAATTTTGTCTCTCGCTCAACAGTGCCACAAGAAGGTTGCTGTCTGGGGAGTTAGGTGGCCAGATGTAAGAGGTGATGTTGCCGCAAAAATTACTGGGTTCTTCTGCTTGTGTAGCATGGTGCAGAGTCCTGTTGCCAGACATAGGGTCTTCCAGCAGCCACGTTTTTGACTCATGGCAGCACTACCTTCTATTTGATGGGCGCTACAGCGTTGAATCTGAGGCCCTGTGAAGAGATGAATGAAGGCATAAAGTCGCCATCACAAATGATCACTCCAAACATCATGATATTTACTGGATATATCATCCAACTCTTTCCGAACCCTCTGCACTGCCCCTAGATACAACCAAAACCTTTGAAAACTGTTCGTATTGAGGTTTCCGGCACAGATGCCAAGTAGTGTATCAGTCAGTTGAGTGCCATACGTGATACACGCTTGGGCGATCATGTCTCGAAAGAGACATCACTGACTGGGCAGAAGATTATCCCGCAGTAGGTTGCCATTGCTTTCTGCGGTAGACTGGTTGCCGACCAAGGCTATAGAACCCAATCTGTCCTGTTATTTAACCCATAACTGGAAGGAATAGGCGGATTATTACGTTTCCCAAGGGTATTTGCGCGTAAGTGAATGCAATGAATTCAACTGGAATTCGAACTCGGCTCCCCGATTTCTCGTTCCGAGCCGATATCCAATGCACCACAACGCACATCCGCCCAAGTAGTGTATACTGTTTCTAAATTTCTGGCAAAGCGAGTTACGTCTTGGCACTCTTTTACTCACAGACAGTGCCCAGCTGACCCTAATATAGTGTGCAATCGACAAAATCAGAAACAAACAAAATGCATGCGCGATATTCAAATATAAAATGACAACAATATATCCATCGTGCACTGTAAATGTATATTTATAAACTAAACTACAGAAAGATGCTGAGAATAAAATAGACCAAACGTCGAAGACACAATAGTAACAAAAAGAAAACTTATACTTAACATCAGGAAGAGACTACTGAAATTTCTAGAGTACATAATGAGAAAACCGGGCTTGAAAAATTTGATATTCACAAGACAGTTTAAAATTAAGAGTGCCAGGGAAGCATATCTACCTGGCGAATTTAAGTGAAAGGACGGCAGATCAGCGTATGAGAGAGATGACAAAAAGACAAAAACTACAAAGAACAGGAAATTGTGGAGAACTATGATCATCCACATCCTGAAGGTACTCGGTACATAAAAGTAGAAGAACACTGTGTAATTGTTATGTTGATTTCCGAAACAATCTCGTTAGGATTGTAAATTCCATCACTTTTAGTTTGTTACTTATTTTCCAGGTGTGATTATAAAACTGATTACTTGACTTGAAGGAGACTGCCACCACCTTTAAATTTGTGGTTTTTCATTTTGTTTTTTTTTACTTTTGTCAGCGCAGTCTTATCGATTATTACATAAAGTTTCCGATTATCAAAAAAATTTGAAAAAATTTCAATATTTAAACAATTTTAGGCGGGGCTCAGTTTCTCATACAACGTTATAGTAAATCGATCCTCCATTTTGGAACCACTAGTGTTGGGGTCGCTTTGTTTTGTTTTTGTCTTTTTCAAGTTTTCTTCAGTTCTTACGATGGCATGTTCCTCGGAAACTCCAAGAATGGCTTTATTCAAAAATTTCACAAAGGATTCAGTTGTTGAATATGCGCAAGCAAAAACGTTAATTGCACAAGATCAATTTACTATAAGGTTGTATGAAAAATTGAGATTGCGCTGAAAAAAGTAAAAAAAGAAAGTGTAAAACAACAAATTTAAAGGTGGTGATAGTCTGCTTCAGGCCCTCCTATTTTTCTTTTTTTTTTACATGTATCTAAATTATATTTAAAGCTGTCTATATTTCTCAGATTAAGTAGATATCCTTTTACACTATTTACATCAGTCGGAATGTCGTCTTTGTCATTATTGCTATATTCATGACGTTTTATGCCCCACTGTATAAAAGTGTTGGTTGAAGTGATCCAAAAAGTGACTTGATCCAAAATGTTGTGAGTTCAATACCTGGGAACAGTAGAGGGAACAAAAACTTACAGAGTTGTGTTACTAGATAGGGTCATTGAGTTTGAGTTTTGTTTAACGGCATATCAACACCTCTGTGGGTTATTTAATGCCAAAAAGGTGGGGTTTGAAGGTTTTTGTTTTTAAATGTTCAGTTATAGTGAGAAGGTTGATTTAGTCAGATTTTGAGTTTGAGCTTTGTTTAACGGCATATCAACACCTCTGTGGGTTATTTAATGCCAAAAAGGTTGAGTTTTAAGGTATTTGTTTTTAAATGTTCAGTTATAGTGAGAAGGTTGATTTAGTCAGATTTTGAGTTTGAGTTTTGTTTAACGGCATATCAACACGTCTGTGGGTTATTTAATGCCAAAAAGGTGGAGTTTTAAGGTATTTGTTTTTAAATGTTCAGTTATAGTGAGAAGGTTGATTTAGTCAGATTTTGAGTTTGAGTTTTGTTTAACGGCATATCAACACCTCTGTGGGTTATTTAATGCCAAAAAGGTGGGGTTTGAAGGTTTTTGTTTTTAAATGTTCAGTTATAGTGAGAAGGTTGATTTAGTCAGATTTTGAGTTTGAGTTCTGTTTAACGGCATATAACACCTCTGTGGGTTATTTAATGCCAAAAAGGTAGAGTTTTAAGTTATCTTCTTACATGTTTGGCTATAGTAAGACGGTTAATTTAGTCAGATTTCAATAACTTTTTTTATTCTTTCTTTATTTTAGAAAACTGAAAATGTCTTCTAGTTTTGTATTCAAAAATGTTTTTCTGAGAACAATTTTTTCCTTTAAAAATGTGTTATGTCAATAATTTTTCTTCAAAAATATATTGTTGGTAATATTTTTCCTTCAAAAATGTATATTTTTCTATAAAAATCTATCTTTATGCATATATTTCTATAAAATTGTATTTTTATACTTTAATAGTGCTTTAACTCCAGTTTCGTGGTTAACTATTTGCTCATAGCTGGGACCTTAACAGGTGCTACCACTCCAGGTCAGGGTGGACCTGAAAACAACAGCAATTTACAGGTGGTTCCATGCTCCTCATAACCTCTCAATCAGAGGCCTTGTTACCGGATGCAGTATACCGTCATGCCCAGGACCGCTATGGGTTATTTAATGATGAAATCTAAATAATTTGGACAAAATTTCATGGTTTCTACTAAATATATTTTAAATACGATTGTATGTCTTCAACTCCAGATAAAATGTATTGCTGTTCATTTTACTATATGTATTGTTGATGCTTTTATATATATATATATATATATATATATATATATATATATATATATATATTGCTTGTAGTTTTACTATTAAAATGTATTTTTATACTTTCATAGGCTTTTTATTAGGAGGTTCACTATTTGCCTATAGCTGGAACCTTTACAGTTGCTATTACCCTGAGATATAACAACAATTAAGACGTTACTCCATCTCCCAATCAAGGGCTTCTGTTATGGTGAAAAACACCTATTCTTTAGTTAATGGACTCTCCCTCCTATATTAATAAGAGTTAACAGGAAGTTAACTCTAGAAGTTCTTAGGAAGTTCATAGGATTTCTTAGAAGTTCTAGGGAGTTCTTTAGAGCTCTATTGGAGTTCAGTAGAACTACTAGGCAGTTGATATGAGCCGGCAGTTAGCCAAATACTAAGGAGTCAGCTTTCAATGGAAGATTACCAAGACCCTAACATTTTGGGTGGGTTAAGTCGATTAGCAATCGATATAACACGATTATAACTTTCTGTGCAAGAACTACTCCACAACAGCTTAGACACCTGATCAATACTGCTGTGATCGGCAGTTCTAACTTCATTTCATATTGCTATTCTTTGTGCAGAGCAGCTTATATAATTTTTTTTTTTTTGTGGTGACAGCAGTCAAATACTCTACAATTTTAACAACTCTCAAGAAATTTTCTATAACCTATTGTCGTATTTTCATTAATTTTTACGATGATTATGCAAAGAGAGTTTTTTTTAAATTGTTTCACCCCAAGCAAAGTGGTACCGCCACTGATGCGCAGAGGGCTATATAAAAAAAGTAAAAATTTAAGCAGGAAGAGAGCAAAGAGAAAGATGAACAAGTTGGAGAGGGTGTCAGAAAAAGGACAAGAGGAGGATGGGAATACAAGTGTGATGACAGTTGAAGAACAAGATACACGGGGTGATGTAGAAAGGACTGGAGTCAAGTGGATAAGAGATGGGAATTGATTTTGCATTTAAATTGCTGGAGGTTGTAGCCGTCAAGAAAGCAAATATACGAAAGGGAGTTCCACAGGCGGAAAGTGCGAGAAAAGAAGCTGATGGAGTAGAAGTGTCGGCTGCATTTGGTAGATTTAACTGTGCAGCCGACATTTCTACTACATTAGCTTCTTTTCTCGCACTTCCCGCCTGTGGAATTCCCTTCCGGATATTAATATTCGATAAACTTTCCTTTTTCTACCTTCAAAAGTTATAGTAATTTAGCATGTATACTATCAATCAGTTAAGTGCCATACATGATATACGTGATACACGCTTGGGCGATCATGTCTCGTAAGAGACATGACTGACTGTGCTGAAGATTATGCGGTAGACTGATTGCCAGCCAAGGCTATAGAACCCAATCTATCCTTTTATTTAACCCATAACTGGAATGGAGAGATGGATTAATACCTTTCTCATGAGTATTTGCGCTTAAGTAAATTCAACTGAAATTCGAACTCGGCTCTTTCTCGTTCCACTGTACCACAACACACACACTATAAGCTACGTAAATTTTCAAGTAGCAATTGTATTTTTCTTATTCTCAGAAACAGGTTTTGCTTTATGTATTATCATGTTTTTATGTAACTGAATCCAAGTCGGTATAATTCATACTTAACTATGGTCACAGACTAAACTATCGCCCGGTTCACACTCCACCCACGTCTATCAAACAGGTGAAGAGGCTCATCCCTTGTTCCCTGTTTAGGATGTGGTTTCCGGTTTTCTCTTTTCCAATCTTTTCACTCTTATGTAGCCCCCTGCGCATCAGTAGCGTTACCGCCTTGCTTGGGGTGATATGATTAAAAAAATATATTATTAGAATTTATTTTTCTAGATTATTTTCTTTATTCTATATAAAGTTTCTGTTGTTTTTCGCTATTGGCGATATCTATAGTTTACTTAAGTTTTATCATTTTAACATTTACTTTATCTTGGTAGTTAATTGCAACTGGTATTGCAATTTTTCTTATTATTTTTTGTTTTTTTGCATAGATGGATGGGGAGTTGGTAAAGAAAGATTTCTATTATGGCATTAATGAGAAAGTTAACGAAGTAAACTAGTCTAGAATTTGAACCCGGATTGCCAATTCCATTTTCTGCTGCAATAACCTACTTGTTCATAGAGAAATAGTGGATGTGCGTTGTGGTGCAATGGATATATGCTCAGAATGAAAAATTGGAGAGTCGAGTTCAAATTTTAGTTGTAATTAATTACGAGCAAATACTCTTGGAAAAGGTTTTAATCCATCTCATCTCCTTCCAGTTATTGGTTGAAAACGGGACAGATTGAGTTTTAAAACCTTGGTTGTCAACCAGTCTACCGCATAAAAGAAATGGCAATCTAAAAATTGCAACCTAAAATGCGGGAAAATCTTCTGCCAAATCAACGAAAGAGACATGATCGCCCAAGCGTTTATCACCTATGCCACTTAACCACCTGACTGACTGGACTTAGGATAGTGAGTTTCCTTGAGATAGCATTTTTAAGTGATAATGGCTCGTGTGGTTAATTTTTCTTTACTTTCTAACTTGCCACTGCGCTCATTATGAAAATTGCAATTTATCTTGAAATCTTTTGCACCTTCAGGAATTTAATGATTGTGCCGTCATACCGTACAATTTTTTGAAGCTTTTGTTCATGTTTTCGTTAATTTCTTCTTTCTTCGTTTTCATTTTATTTTCCCAGTATTATTTGGTTGTTGTATAGTAAATCACACATTCCAGTAGTTCCCTTTTGTTATCATATCTGTTTTACGGGAAATAGTTATTGGCTTTCTAACGCTGAACAATTTTCTACCTTCCTAGAATGTTCCAAAAAGTTTTCTAAATTCTAGAATTTTCTAATTTTCTAGCGCTTAATAATTTTCTACCTTTCTAGAATTTTTTTTAAATTCTGGAATTTTCTACTTTTCTAGCGCTTAACAATTTTCTACCTTTCTAGAATTTTCTAGAAATTTTTCTAAATTCTAGAATTTTCTACCTCTCTAGTACTTAACAATTTTCTACCTTTCTATAATTTTTAAAAAAAATTTAAATTTCACAATTTTCTACTTTTCTAGCGCTTAATAATTTTCTGCCTTTCTAGAATTTTCTAGAAATTTTTCTAAATTCTAGAATTTTCTACCTTTTTAGCGCTTAACAATTTTCTACCTTTCTAGAATGTTCTAGAAATTTTCTAAATTCTAGAATTTTTTACGCTTAACAATTTTCTACAAGACATAAGTCTTTTGTGCTTCTTTATTCGTTTTGCTAAAACAACAAAGTTTCAATTGTTACGGAGATATTATTCTTGATGTCTACTAAAGTTTTGTAGAAACAAAATCAAGAATATTGGGATTGGTGACAAGAAAAGTATTTTCCGTCACTTTCCCTATTGGGGAAGGTTTGGATAACCAAAAATCAATACCTTGCTCTTTATCTGGGTTTAAACACTGAGGACTGGCGACAACGAGCAACACCGACAGAACTTCAGTCAGTAAAAGTAGGTTACGCAGACATCTTTATTGTAATGTCGTCCATCGATAGTTTTCTGTTTTTGGCATTATGCATATATATTACATTGTTTTTTGTTTTCTTTTGTTTTTTTGTTTTGTTTTTTTGCTATTATTATTGTTATGACTGTTGAGGTAATTATTATTCCTGTTTCTTTTATTTCAATTAATCTTATATCTATTCTGAAGAGCATTGTTATTGCTAATGTTATCAATATACTCTCACCAACTTCAATATCAGAATCAACATTCACCATTTATTCAATATAACCATCATGAAAGAGATGAAAAGTCAGAAGCTGTAATGCTATAATGAAGATGATGATGATGTTAAACCTATCACATATCACATTACCATCATCATCGTCATTGTTTTCATCATCATCATCATCATCATCATCATCATCATCACCTTCATTATTATCACCATCTGTTATTATTATTGTTATTATTATTATTATTAGTAGTAGTAGTAAGGTCAAAACTCGTTTTCATTATCCACCGTATTTTCACAGGAGGCAATTTATTCAAATTGATCAACCCATTCTCTGTGTTTCTCTGCCCTTGTCACCTCCTCTCTCTTGTCACTTCCTCTCTGTCTTTCTGTCTCTGTCTCTGTCTCTCTGTCTCTGTCTCTCTCTCTCTCTCTCTCTCAGTTCACACCCTACACCCAAGATATTCAGCTTCTGTGTCATCTTCCATCCCGTTGTTTCTGTTCTTTCAGCCCTTCGTTTTGATGGCGATTTTGTTTCGGTGGGGTAGGAGCTGGCCAGGAAGGGAGGAATACTGGGTGGGGCCTGGGTAGATGCTACAGGATGTAATGGGGAATAAAGAAAGCCATGGAGGCAAAAAAAAAAAAATGAGTGGGTAAGACGGCGAGAAGAAAGTGGTGGGTCACATTCAATATAACCACACCTTTTCCTCGTTTCGTCGCTTTCATTGACACCCTCTTCCCTCGTTCACTTTTTCTTCTTTCCTTTATCCTCCCCTCCCGCCTATCTCTCTTCCTATTTCTTTGTTTCTTTTGTAATGTTTCTTCTTTTTTATCTTTTCCATGACGCTACAACAAACCAGCTGAGAAACCAAAACGCGTTAAACACTCACATTAAACACTCACATTAAACACATGCACATTAAACACTCACATTAAACACATGCACATACATCCGCAGATATATGTTCCTCTTTAATATATTTACGAAATTTTACGAAATCCGTTACGAAATGGATTAACTCAGACATATTGTTAATTTATTTGTTTAAACATTATTTTTAATGGATATTCGTATTTAAGTAGATGCTCTGTTATATATATATAAACAGTAAAATTTTATATCTGTTGGTCTGAACAATCCAGAAATTTTGTTAGGAAAATATACGTCTTCCATCAAGATTGGAACTTGCGTCCCAAATCAGGAAAATATGTGTTAAAAAGCACTATTCAGCCTTTGTTTGATCGCTAGTCCTACGTGGTCGAGCGCTTAAGTGCACGTCAGATCTAATAATGGTTCCCTCTAGGAGACGAAGGTCCAAATCCTTCTAGCATACACATTTTTAACAAGATTTATCGATTATTTAATAGATATATCGTTATCTATCTATCTATCTATCTATCTATCTATCTATCTATCTATCTATCTATCTATCTATATGTGTGTGTGTGTGTGTGTGTGTGTGTGTGTGTGTGTGTGTGTGTGTGTGTGTGTGTGTGTTGAATACTGCTGCCACATCTTGTCGGGTGCCTCTGCTATTCACCTCGGGGTTCTTGATAAAATCCAACGGAGAATCTGCAACGTGATCGATACTGACTTGGCAGCTCGGCTGCAGTCGCTCTCTCACCGGCCGGACGTGGCTTCCCTGTGCTTCTTCTATAATTACTTTCACGGCTTCTGCTCCGATGAACTTAGATCACTAGTGTCCCCTAGGTATGAATTTTCACAAGTTACTAGATTAGCAACTAGGTCCCACCCTTTTACAGTGAAACCGATAAAGTGTAACCGCAATTTCTACTCTAACAGCTTTTTTTCACGCACTTCATTCCCTTCCATATACTTGATCATCCGACAGCTACAATCTTCAGGAGTTTAAATATAAGGTCAATAGACATCTCCTATCACACTAACTCTCATCCATTCTCACAAGCTCTTTTTCCATCTACTCCACCCTCATTCTCGGTATCCTCATCCGTCTATTACCCTCTTCCTGACATTTCCTACAACTAACCCCTCATTCTCATCACTTTCCTCTGTGTAACCCCCAGCGCAACAGTGGCAGTAGAATGCCTTGCTTGGGGTGAGACGATTAAAAAAATTCTGATATAAAAAAATGTTACCCTAATCATACGAGAAAACAGGTCACTAAGATGATTATGTTTTGATCACTAGATCATCCACAATAAATTTGCGCCCAGGTCTAATAGTATTTCAACATTGCTGGCACATTTGTTATCACCGTCGGTAAGTGATGATTTCTAATAACAAAAGTGATGGACAGGAAAAGTAAAAAAAAAAAAAAATAGAAACAAAATCGACTAAATTATATACACAAAACACATAAAATAAAAATAATTTAAAAATTACATTTAATAGCATCTCTCGTTCTTGCGCGTGCGCAGTCATTCAAACGTAAAGAAATTTCGTCCGATTAAATAATTAAGGACAAAGCGTGTCATACGAAAACTTTTATTTTCTTTATATCTAAAAGACTATTTACGCTCTCACACCCTGATTGAGCACTCTGGAAGATTGGTAGACTTTGAAAAACAGTAGCTACCCTGGCATGTACGCATCGCTCATTCAGAAATGAATTAGAGCACTCTGGCTATTGGGCGTGTATAATGATAATGTATACGCTAAAAAGTCTGCCTTCTTCTACCGAGCGCCCATGGCCCAGAGGTAGAATCGCCGACTGACGCCACTTCGGTCGGGTTTCAATCTTGGGTTAAAAGCAATCGGAGTCTAACCGTAGTGATGAACTGTAATACAGCGAAATAGATCTGTCTGCGGATGACTATATATATATATATATATATATATATATATATATATATATATATATATAGTGTATCGAAGCAGTAGAAATTTTCTAAACATACACTGTTAAATATAACAGACAATGAATGTTTATTATGTTTAATCATGAACCGTTCTAAACATCGTATTCTGACTTTAATTTCAGGTGACAATAAAGACAAAAATTACCCAACAATTGGGTATTTTTTATTATGTGGATCTAAGCTTTCGGCTCACATGCGCCATCTTCAAAGAGGTTACAAGGACGTTAACATCAATACATCCGCCATCAAAGATCATTTTATCTTGTGTTGAGATAAGCAACGATAACAGTCACCATATATATATATATATATATATATATATATATATATATATATGTTCGTCGTTCACATACAAGCCTGTTTCGCTGTATCAAAGCTTATCAGTGTTGCTAGACATCCATTTGCTTCTGGCCTGGATCGAAACATCCGATTTGGTGTTAGTCGGGGTCGCTAACCCCTAAGCCATAAGCCATGAAATCAGTGAAGGGAAATTTTAGCGTGTTATATATAAGCGGTACATATTTATATATATCATATTTATATATATATATATATATATATATATATATATATATATATATATATGCATCCCACTCCAAATACACACACATACATACATACACACACATACACACACATACACATACATACACATTGTTAGATTGTTTGATGTCTTATATTTAAAGGGTTATAGAAATCGACATTGTCATTCTCCCGTTTCAATTCAGACATATATATATATATATATATGTGTGTGTGTGTGTGTGTGTGTGTGTGTGTGTGTGTGTGTGTGTGTGTGTGTGTATCGATTCATGTATTACGAAATTATACTGAAATTTACGAAATTGGTATTAACCGACATATTTATTTGTTTTAAGCGTTATTTTTATTTGATGCTTTTATTAGAATGGATAGTCTGTTCTTTCTATAATTAAACAGTACATATTAATTATCTACTGGCCTAGACGTTTTGGGGAAATCTTTTCAGAAAAATATCCATCTTCTGGTAGGGTTCGATCATGCATACTCCGGTACACCAGGGTGATACTACTTATAGATCTGGTGTTTATTATCACTCAACCACAGAAAATATCATGGTAACCAAAACCTCAGTTAAACTTTTTAAATAGATATTTTCCTGATTTCGTTTAGAAACATCTATCTCTGCTCGGGATCATATCTTAAACGTAACCGAAGACGACATTACAAAATTATGCGGAAATTTACGAAATTGGTATTAACTGACATATTTATCTAAATTTATTTGTTTGAACATGATTTTTAATGGATACTCGTATTTGAGTGGACAGTCTGTTTTTTTGCTATAATTAAACAGTACATTTAACTATCCACTGGCCTAGATATATTCCCATTATAGTAGTTGAGTAGTAAAACACACCAGATCTAATGACGGCATCTCTCCAGTATATGGGGTTATGCAGGCTCGAATATTTGCTGGAATATATATATTTTCCAAACAAAATTTCTTAAAAACATCTTGGTTAGTGGATAATTAAAATGAACTGTTTAATTATAGAAAAAGGTAGATTACCCACTCAAATACGAATGTCCATTAAAAATAATGTTTAAAATACATTTATATATATATATATATATGAAATGAATTGTTTGAACATTATATATATATATATATATATATATATATATATATATATATATATATATTTCATTTTTAGACGAGTTATTTCGCTACTCAGGTTCCTACCATGAGTGGTGTCTTCAGGCGATTTTTAATAACTGATTTTACCTTTTACCGTTTTTCATTTTAAGAACGCTTTTGTAACAGTATTTTATTTGAACGTTCACGTGACAGAGAATTTATAAAAAATTATTTTTATTTTAAGACAAGGTAGTTCAACCACAGATCTACATTTAAAATATAAAAATTAAAAAACAATACAAAATTGGCTAACCACATCTGGAAATTGAAATCAAAATATAAAAAAAAGACCCAGACATAACGTGGGGCATCGTAAAAACAGCAAAGACTTACAACGGTTGACAATTATGTAGACTGTGCCAAGAAGAAAAATTAGAAATTATGACATTCCCAAATAAAGACGAACTGTTAAATGAAAGAACAGAAATTATGACTAAATGCATCCACACTTAGAAATACATCTTAGGTTCATACAAACATGGATGAAAACGTCATAATTCGTTTGAATTTGAACAATGCGAATTCATAAATTCAAAAAACTAAGTATTAAACAATCAATCAATATATATATATATATATATATATATATATATATATATATATACATATATATATATATATATATGTATATATATGAGATAACGACAATTTTTTGTATGTCAAGAACAGTATTGAGAAAATTGTAAGATAAACTGAAAAAAGTTTAGTAGTTTAATCCTTTAGGACTTCATAGAATTAGGTCTGTTGACGTTGTTGTGACTTCCCGTGCGCAGAAATGGGAAACGCTGGCAGTTTCAAATTTTTAAGATAATTCTTTTTTTTTATTTTTTCAGTATTTGTTTTTTGTTTTGTTTTGTTTTTTTCATCAAAATTTATTATTAAATATTCCACATTGTAATAACAGAAAATCTACCAAGAATGATGAAACTTTGCCTGGACGTAAATTTATTGTATCTGAACTAGACATTTTCGTCTTATTGAATTGTTTTCTCTTTTAATTAGAGAAGCATTTTTTTATGTTAAAATTGTGGTCAGTTTCGTGATGGTGAACAAACAATGCGTTTTGTGTTAGAAAATAATTCACGGAGACAGAATTGTCTAGAAATTGCTTGAATGACGCGTTCAGCCACAGTAAGTTTGCGTCCGGTCTTCTACAGCGTTTCTCCATTTTGGTTGTTTTCAGATAAAACATTCACACACACACACACACACACACACACACACACACACAGTGTATCGAGGCAGCAAATAATTTTCTAAACATATACTGTTAAATATAACAGACAATGAATGTCTATTATGTTCAATCATGAGCTGTTCTAAACATAGTATTTTGGCTTTAATTTCAGTTGAAAATAAAGACAAAAATTCTCCAACATTTGGATAATTTTTTATCAAGTTTATTCTAAGCTTTCGGCTCACATGAGCCATCTTCAGATGGCAACCTACTGCGGGATAATCTTCTGCCCAGTCAGTCATGTCTGTTTCGAGAGATGATCGCCCAAAGCGTGCATCACGTATGACACTTAACTGACTGATCATTATACGCGCCCAATAGCTAGAGCGCTCTAATTCATTTCACTGAATGAGCGATGCGTACTATATATATATATAGTATATATATATAGTGTGTGTGTGTATATATATATGTTGCCTCGATACACTATATATATATATATATATATATAGTGAATTTATAATGTATATACTGTATATGTGTGTGTGTGTGTGTGTGTGTATGCAGCCTCGATACACTATATATATATATATATATATATATATATATATTAATGCAGGTTTCATTGAATAATATAGACAAGTTTTGTCTATTAATTTTGTGTAGGATCCGTTCATACCGTCTGATATACTTGATGGTAATGTCGTTGAAAGACAACAAAAAATCACAGTAATTGTTGATTTTTTTATCGGGTCTAAGCTTTCGGCTCACATAAGCCATTATCAAAGAGTAAATATTAACACACAATAAACATAGAACATATAAAAGTATGCTCAGTCATAATCTGAGGAAAGGGACAGTAAAGTAGACATGAGAAAAACTATTTTTCTTACCTACGCGTTTTGTTCTGACGCACTTTATCAAGACAAATAGATTAAGTGAATTTTATTTTAAATAAAGTATCTATAAAAAAATTGTTGGTTACTAAAAAAACTGCTAATCAATTATTCATAAGATTAACTGAAATTGTTAAACACTTAAAAAAAGTCTTGATTCATATTCGAAAATAATTTTTTCATGTGCTGTATAATGTTATGCTATGAGATGTTGAAATGATAGAAATTAACCGTTTCTTTAAATTTTTTATGTTTCTTATATATTTTGGCTTCAGAATGTATTGTTTCTTTTACAAAAGGTAAGACTGCGGAAAAAAAAACGGCGCGTAGATTAATATTTTGATAATATATGAAGGTGACGCTCTCGAGAATTATTTTTCAGGGTAAATTATTTTCTTTTTTGATTAAAATAGCATTTTTAGGTCGAAATTTTTAAATTCGACCTCAATTTCGACCTAATATGTACAGGGTGTTACAGGGTTAGAATGTATGGAGCCTGAAAAAGTTCTACAAGCAAGAAATGCGAGAAAAGAAACTGTTAGCATAGAAGTTACGGTTACATCTAGCCAGATAAATTGTAAATTGGTAAAATCCTAATGCCTGTCTAGTAGTGCACTTAAATTAAAAATGTTTAGGTACCATAGCGAAAACTTATCCGAATAATTATTATGAAAATATTTATAAAAGTCATAGAGGCAACTTTATGGCGGTTTGAAAGTGGCTGAATCCGAGTCGACAAATCAGGACCAATAATATTGCTGATTCTTTTTTTATTATTTTATCAAGGAAGAATCAGCATTAGTATTGGCTTTGTTAATATGATAAGACTTAGGTTTGTCATTAAATCAATTATACTAGGCATGAAAGCAAGAGTTTATTACATTAAAAGTATGATAAGACTCAAGTTAGCATAAAAATAAAGCATATTTTAAGCATGAGGCAACACTCAGACATTTTCTTTTAATTTTTGAGTGTGTGATATATATATATATATTCTCGTCATCCACATACAATCCTGTTTCGCTGTATCAATCACAGCTCATCATTGTGACTAGACATCCACTTGCCGGGATCGAAACTCGATCGATTTGGTGTCAGTTCGAGTCGCTAACCCTTAAGCCATAGGCACATGGAATCAGAGAAGGGAAATTTTAGCGTGTTATATATAAGCGGCGTATAAACACGCCAGTCACCGAATGAACTCAATTTATTGCTGAAGAGTTATGCATATAATTGCCGAAGTGGTAACTGTTTCTTCTTTCAAATTTTCCTCTCTAGAAATGCTAAATCGTAATGAATATATTAGAAGAGAAGCGGACTAGTTTTCAAGATGGAAAATAGTAAATAGTTTATTGATCCGTTCAGTTTCGATCTAAAAATTTTCTCGATCAAATAAAACGTTTTAATGCTGATATTAACAAAATATAGATAAAAAAAAGTGGAGTTCAACAAATATTGGTTGTAGTTTACAGTGATTCTTCGTTTTATATATCCCTCGTTATATATATATATATATATATATATATATATATATATATATATATCCCTATGTATATATATATATATATATATATATATATATATATATCCCTATATATATATATATATATATATATATATGTATATATATATATATATATATATATATATATATATATATATCCCTCGTTAAATATATATATATATCCCTCATTATATATATATATATATATATATATATATATGATTTTAAAAAGAACAGACGTCATATTATTTAAACCCGAGGAACCTTTCGGCCAACTCTTATCAAGGGTTCATGTTGGCTTTAATTTTAAGGGAATTAAAGAAAAGGACAAGGCAAAATAAATTACTTACAATGCTGGGAGATGATGGAACTCGTTTAAAAATAAATTTATTGAAAAAAAAAACATAAAATGTAAGGGGGGTGTACACATATGTAATTCCACAAGAGTGTTTAAAAGTGAAAAAATGTTACACTCACAGACTCACCAGCAATTGTAAGGAGCGTAAAAACCACTCTTTCTGTCAGCACAGGCTCGGCTGTGGAATTTTCAAGCAAATTGCTTCCAAAATACATATTTATATTGTATATTTGGACAACAATCTCTTTTATGCAGGTTTCATTAAAAATGTCAGACAAGGAGTGATGATTAAGTTTTTTACGTAATTGATTAAGTTTTTTGCATTCAGCTATACTTTTAGCCATTTTCGTGGATGAATGTTATTTTATGTGTAACAGAATGTATGTGGTGTTATGTATGATCCTTTCTCATCACATTCTCCCCTATGTAACCCCCTGCGCAATAGTGGCAGTGGAATGCCTTGCTCGGGGTGAAACGATTAAAAAAAATGTACAGTAGTGCTATGTGTTATGTACTACTGAACGTTGTAAGCATGCTGTTAGCGTGTTCTTAGTTAATGTTATTGAGTGTTGTGATGTTTGTTTTTATTAATAAGGTCTCCATTTTTTTTTCTTTTTGTCATTTTTTGCATATGGATAATGCTAACATCCTCGCAAAATGGCTAAAAGTATAACCCAAAGCGCTCGGATAAACCAAGCATTTGGACAATTTTTATATAATTTGTCCCCAAAAGAAATAAATCATAAAATCATATGAAAAATTAGATAAAAAACTTAATCATCATACCTTGTCTGTCATTTTAATAAAACCTGCATATATATATAAATATCTAAACATATACTGTTTGATATAACAGACAGTGAATGTGTATTATGTTCAATCCTAAGAATGATTCTAAATATCATATTTTGGCTTTAATTTCAGGTGAAAATAAAGACAAAAATTGTCCAAAATTTTGAATATTTTTTATTGTGCTGGTTTGGCTCATAAGAACCATCTTCAGAGATGTTACAGGCACGTTAACATAAATACATCCGCTATAAAAGATGATATTATCTTGTTTTGGTAAGCGACGATAACAGTCACCGGATAGCAGACGCAGGTCGTAAATTTTTAATATAGTTCTATGACGTCAAAACGTGTGAGAGACCGAAATGAACTATATGTCTAAATGCAATATGTCTAAATGCAATATAATGTGTTGTGATCAGATTGAAATGTGATTTTATTAAGTGTGGGTTGTTTTGATTTAATGTAGATGGCCTCAAGCATCTGAAGGATCTTTTTACTGTGTATATGTGTGAGTATTATTATCGACAAAAATCTGTCTAATATTACCTACATGGCTATGTTTTTCTAAGAAATGTTGTTTAATTGAACTCTGATCAGAAAGGTGGAAGATAAGTCTATAGGAGAGTGTGGTTGTAGTAAAACTAATGTATGTAGTTGGTTTATCATTAGTACCAGAGATACAATCTCTGAATGGGGATGTAAATTGATACATTACATTGGTTTCCTGTAGAAGATTTAAATTGTATGATTATATTGTTATTAGTGACTATGAGGTCAATTTTTTAAACTTTTTTATAATATATGTTGAGCTTAATTTGATATTATTTATTGGTTTAACATTTCTACGTATTTTTTTAAGTGTTGTTTTATCGTATTTATAATTACTATACATTTGGTTGCAATAGTTAATAGTGTCATGTTTATTTTGACGTACACTAATTATTATTAATATTATCAATATTGTTATAGGTATTATTAAGTTTATTGAGAAACATTTTAATTTGTTGATCAATGATGGAGTCAGAAAATCCATTATTAACAAGTGTTTGTTTAATGTTGTTTAATTCTTTATAGAATATGGCTTTAGAAGAAGACATCATTTGTGTATGTTGAATAAAAAATTTTATAACAGCTAACTTATAGCGTTAGGAGCATTCACTATTATAATTAGGAAGACATGCGTTATTGCTACTTGGTTTATGCTAGTTGATTAAAACCAGCATAAGAAAAAAATATCTGAATGTTGGACAATTTTTGCCAATATTTTCACCAGAAACTAAAACCAAAATACGATGTTTAGAACGGCTCATGTTTAAATATAATAGACATTCTTGTCTGGTATATTTAACAGTATATGTTTAGAAAATTACCTGCTGTCTCGATGTACTATCTATCTATCTATCTATATATATATATATATATATATATATATATATGTGTGTGTGTGTGTGTGTGTGTGTGTGTGTGTGTGTGTGTGAGAGAGAGAGAGAGAGAGAGAGAGATTTCCGCCAACAGTAATGTTATTTCAGGTCAGAATAAAACGCATCATTTATAAGTTTTTTGACTTTGGTCAAAAAGTGATCAGTAATAGTATTTTTGGAAGATAACGCTACCTTTGTTTTTTCAGTACAGTCTCTTTGAAACAGAGCAGAGTCACGATAAATGAACAAACATTTTGGTGCTGTGAATATCGATAAGGAACGACAAATTGGGGTGTCGAGTTCGAATTCCAGTTAGATTTCTTGCATTCACTTACGCACAAATTCACTTACAGGTAGTAATCTGTCTCTTCCCTCCAGTTATGGGTTAAATAATAGGATAGATTTTGTTCTATAGCCTTGGTTGGCAACCAGTCTACCTCAGAAAGCAACGGCAACCTACTGCGCGTTATAATTTTCTGTCCAGTCAGTCATGTCTCGAAAGAGACATGATCACCCAAAGCGTATGGTACTTAACTGATTGATACTCACAAATAGTTTCACAGGTTAAATAAAAATAGTTGTACGCACACGCGCACGCACACATACACTCATACACACACGCATATATATATATATATATATATATATATATATATATATATATATATATGAACACACTTGATTTATGCATTTCCATATCTATACGTTCAGAAATGCGAGCAACGGACACATTGCAAAAAGACCAGGAATTCTGGTATCGCGCATGCGTAAGCTTGTATAGAGCCTAATAAATGTATTGATGCATAGTCACATTCATGCAATCAAATATAAACTAAAGGTATTGCAGTAATGCCTACGCACGCATATGCACTGTCGTACATAAACATTTTATTATGTTAACCGTATATTATCCTTTCTTTCATATTGAAACGAAGTCTCTTTCTTTTCTAATTTTTCTCTGATTTTCTCTTCGACATTCGCACGCACACCGTCTTTATTCATCTAATTTCTTATTACTTTACTCATCATTTAGTCATTGTACATGGTGGTCGTTCTTTGTATTTTATATTCTAAGGTCTCTTTATCTTTTCCTATCTTTAAACCTATGCATCTCGCACACCTTCCTGCAAAAATACTTTTTATCTTCACATTACTGTCTATTGTTATTCTGTCTGTTTTTTCAAACAGTTTCCAATCGTTATTTCTTATTGTCTTATCATCATACTGTTTCTTACTTGCTTTGATAGTTTTTTATTTTTATTATTAATCCATTTTGTTCTTCTTCTTCCATGTGCCTTCTCCCTTCAGGACGTAGGCGATCTTGGCCTTCCACTTTTCTCTATCCCTGGTGGCTCTTAGCACGCTTTCTCTTGTAACACCATCCAAACCCCGCTCTGCCATCCACTAGCTCAAGCCCATAAATCTAGAATATATAAATGTATAGAAACTAGCATGGCCACAAAAAAGGGATCAGTTTATATATTGATTATAATATAGAATTGATCCCCCACTTTATATCCACATTATAATTTCTTATAATACAGTTGGCATATATCTTCTTTTATGTGCCCTGTCCTTTCAGGACGTAGGCGATCATGGCTTTCCACGTCTCCCTATTCCTGGTGGCTCTTGACACGCTTTCTCTTGTAACACCATCCAAACTCCGCTCTGCCATCCACTAGCTCAAACCCATAAATCTAGAATATATAAATGTATAGAAACTAGCGTGGCCACAAAATAAGGGATCAGTTTATATATTGATTATAATATAGAATTGATCCCCCACTTTATATCCACATTATAATTTCTTATAATACAGTTGGCATATATCTTCTTTTATGTGCCCTGTCCTTTCAGGACGTAGGCGATCATGGCTTTCCACGTCTCCCTATTCCTGGTGGCTCTTGACACGCTTTCTCCTGTAACACCATCCAAACTCCACTCTGCCATCCACGAGCTCAAACCCATAAATCTAGAATATATAAATGTATAGAAACTAGCATGGCCACAAAATGTGGGATCAGTTTATATATTGATTATAATATAGATTAGATCCCCAACTTTATATCGACATTGTAATTTTATATAAACAGCATATATCTTCTTCAACTTCTATGTGTGCTGTCCCTTCAGGACGTAGGCGATCATGGCCTTCCACGTTTCCCTATCCCTGGTGGCTCTGAGCATGCCTTCTCTTGTTACACCATGCAATCCTCGTTCTGTCATCCACCTGATTAGGTCCTTCAAATATGTTATCTGTTGTTTTCCCCCTGTCTCTTTTTCCCTCTATCTGGCCTGTTAGTATCAGATTCTCCAAGCCCTCCTTCCTCATTGCATGTCCCAGGAACTTCAGCTGTCTCTTCCTGATGCTCAGTATTAATTTCCTTTTTGTTGCCATATTTTGTTATTGTTACTCATTCCTGATTAATTTTATTTTATTCATTAAAGTTTTCATTGTACATATATTATTTCTCCCTTTCTTTTATTTGTCTCTTTCGGTTCAAATTTTCTTTCTTTCTTTCTTTCTTTTTTTCACACTTGTTTCTCGTTTTTTAATTTAGTTTTCTTTCTTTCACTTTTTCTTTTTCAATTCAGTTTTCTTTCATTACCTTTTGTTTTTCTCTTTCAGTTTAATTTTCTTTTATTTCTTCCCTTTTCGTTTTTCTCTTTCACTTTAGTTCTTTATTTATTTATTTCACTTTTGTTTTTCTCTTTCAGTTTAGTTTTCTTTCTTTGTCCGTTTGTTGTGTCACTTTATTTGAAACTGATTTCTTTTTAGACTCTCTTTCATTATTTAATTGTGACGTTCGTTTTTATATTTTCGATATTTTTCTGTTTCTCTTTTCTTTTTTCTTTTTTTCTTCTGTTTCCTTTTTTTTTAATACTTTTCCTTTATTAATATTCTTTCGCTAGTTTTCCTTTTTTTTTTCTTTCCTCTTTTGTTTTTCTACCTGCGTTCTTTCTTTTCTTTCTTCATTATTTTCTGTGGTCTATTCTTTATCATTTCTTATTACACCACAAAATCCCATCCCAACAAGATTCTCTCACTCACCTACTCTTTCAGCGCGTCTATCCCTTTTATATTTTCCACCCAGCAATCATTCTTCCACCCCTATCCTTCTTCCACTATCCTTGCCCGCCTTTCTTCCTCTATAGAGATGGATATCTCACCAACCATGAATTGGTTTTAAGATTACCATTAGAAAGCAATTGCATCCGGTTCATATTGTATTGGTCGCTAGCATTGATCTGTTAATTGGCTGTCACTTGGCTACTTCTCTGTCATCGATAGAGCAACGGACACCTCTTCCAAACCGACAAGCACAAACACACTCCAGCACACGCATGCGTGCACTATCAGAGACGCTGGCGTTCGAAATCACATGTACACACCAAATTTACTTGGAAGTATTGTATAGCATCCTCTAAGACCTCTGCCCATAAACACATGTGTGCACTTTAACCCGTTTATAAACACACCCTTTAACATATACATTTATTACTAGTATCGTTCTTTCCTTTTATTTTAATTCTTTTTTTACGTTCATATTTCTCATAGTTTGTCTCTTTGACGTCAACTAGCCTCTTTTTTTTTTCTTTTTTCGTTGTCTTTATTTTGTGTTATCTCCCGCTTCGGGTTTGTTTCATAAGTCACACAACCAATATAAATTATTATCGCTTTTGATTGATCCAACATAACGTGACAACTCTCAATTTATTCTGCTTGCTTCGCACCGACGTTTTGTTTAGAGCACAGAGCAAGTGTCTCTTGAAGAAAGGACTGGCACTATGAAACCTTCTGCTAAATATGGTTGTGTCGTCACAGTGGCCTGAAAAACGGACACGTATAGATTTTCTCTTCCTCAACAAAGAAAAGACAACGTTTACTTCACGAGAAATCTATGTGTGAACATATCAAACCCCAACTTCATCTACTAAACCAGTTATTTGTTGAATGTGAAGTGACGACTTCAAGAATTTACTGCTGTTTACTCAGTGATTCTTGATAAAGTCCAAAGGATAACCATCAACATTATTGGTTCTAATCTGACGTCTCGGCTTCATTCACTTTCTCACCACCATAACGTAGCTAACCTCTTATTTTCTATAAATATTTTCATGGTAATTGTTCTGATGAACTTTCCTCTATGGTACCTAGACTTTATGAATTTAAGCCCAGTATACTTCTGTCACTTTCCTACCACTGTAATGTAGCTTACCTGTGCCTTTTCTATAAATACTCTCATGGCAATTGTTCGGGTGAGCTCTTCACCATGGAGGGAAACTTGATCCATATGGTTTTGACGCCTGGATTGAAATACCTCATTAACAATGAAGCATCACTTACCTAGCTGGTGATAGGAAAAGCTCTCTGGGTCGGTAAATGCTTTCCTCAGTGAGCTTGGAAAAAATGCCAAACGGCGTTTGCTGTGATAATTCAATGGAGATCCTGGGTTATACACTTTCTTCTACTGCAGAGTCGTAGTCCCGTTCTGCAATTTATTGAAGATATTCTTTGTCCTCGGGGCTAGATCTGATTGTAGCAATGTAATACAGTCGTTGACTAAGGTTAAGTCTATTTGCTTGTTAGGCGTTATGAGAGTCGTGATATGGACGACACAACTGAATGAATTCTGTGGGAAATGAGAAGTTTACGTCTTCCCAATTTTGTATTTTAAGCATCAACTTAAAGTCAAGATTAGGATAAAAAGGGGACGACTCCATCTATCAACATTTGGATAAATGTGGGTGAGTCTGGTGCATCTGTCTCGATTTACTCAGGGGCTGTGGTATTTTGATGCCAGTTAGGCATCAGGATATTGAGAAATCTGTCTTAAATATTGGTAACCTCTCCCAATATAGGGTAGTTTATTATATCCTTAGTTTTATCCATCAGTTTAACTTAAATTGAGGATTTATACTTAGTGGCCACTTTTAGTTATGTCCCGATTTTCGTTTAGTTTAATTTCCCCTTCCCCTTACACTTACGGTGACAGAGATATCAGTTAACTAGTAAATACGAAACACTTTTTTGTTTTTAAAGTGTGAATTTGGTATGTTTTTATGTCTGGATGTGTGTGTGTTTGAGTAAGTGGCTGGTCGATTGATTGGTGTTAATTACCTAATCCCGTATTCATTTTGTTCAGTTAGCGTTTCTGACACAATTAAGGACGGTGGTGGTGGTGGTGGTGGTGGTGGTGGTGGTGGTGGTATTACTAACACCATTTTGTTTAGTTTCTTGTATATAAAATTGTAATCATTGTAAATATTCATTATGGGTTCATTTTTAAAAGACTTTTTTATTCACCACCACCCACAGACAAATTTACATATAAGAACTAGTTAGGACTAAATAGAGATTTTGCAGTAATATGGTAACTGTAGTAAGAATAGTTAGTAAGAATGTGTTGTTTTGGTGTAAGAAATTCTGTGGTATGTTTGGGTCAGTAATCGTGGCCAGCTAAGTCTAAGATAAAACAGGTTGAGAGCCAGCCTTTCCATATACCCACATTTAGCCTTCTGCCACAATTTTAGACTTATGTATCCAGTACATATAAAGAGAAGACAAAGAATTAAACCTGCAAGAAGAGAAGAAAAATTAGAAAAGAATGTTTTAGGCTACTAAACATGATACATAAAACTGAATTAATTTTTGAAAATTTGAAACAACCAAGTCCTTAGGAATAGTTGCTGTTTCTCTTTCAATGTAATAACTTGAAATCTAGAAAAGATACTAAGGAACACAAAACCTTAAACGAAGCATAACAGGCACCTTTCCAAAGCAAAGATCAGCTAGGTAATTTTGTTCAAGATGACACCCACTAGGATGACTAAAGAGCTCGTCCTTCCCCTGATATACAGATTTAGACCAGAAACAACAACAACAATAATAATAATAATAATAATAATAATAATAATAATAATAATGTATTTCAAGGTGACACTTTGTCTCCCTTACTATTCTGCATATCATTAATAGCACTAACCAGTCAGCTTAACAAGACAGAATGTGGTTATAAAATAGCCCAATAAAAAATACGCCATCTATTTTACATGGATAACTTAAAGTTGTATGCTAAGAATGATAACGAGTTGAAAGGTCTTCTGCAAACTGTAAAATGATTCAGCTAAGACATTGGAATGAAATTCAATTTGAATAAATGTGCTAAAGCTAGTTTTACGTGGATCAATGCAAGAAACATTCTCAATTAGTTTAGACCCTGCTGTAACAATAAAAGAATTGAAACCAGAAGAAGCTTATAAATACGTAGGTGTAAATGAAACTGAAAAAATTCACCATAAAAAAATGAAAGAAATAGTGCGTAAAGAGTACTATAGAAGGCTACGAATGATATTAAAAACTGAATTGAATTTTCAGAACAGAATTATGGCCATTAATAGCCCTGCCATCTCAGTTGTCCAATACCGTTTCAACATTTTAAATTGGACTCTAAACGACATCAGGCGAATGGATTCTAAAACAAGAAAGCTTCTTTCTAAGCATAAGATGCATCATCCAAAGGCTGATGTAGACCGTCTATACATACCCCGTAAAGAAGGTTAATTGGTATGTTTTTTTATGGCAACTCAACCTCGGCGGGTCATTTAGGGCCAACTAAACTTTATTTATTTATTGCTGGTAATAACTTTTTCTTTCAAAACTTTATTGATGTTTTTGTGTCTAGTAATACATTTTTCTTTTTGAGTATCAAGATTCATTGGGATTTGTTTTTAAGGGCAGGATCCCCAAGTCCTACCCTTGTTATTTAACCCATAACTGGACTGGAGGGAAGGGACGGATTAATACCTTTCCCAAGGGTACCAGTGCTTAAGTGAATGCAGGGTATTCAACTGAAATTCGATTTCACTTTCCGAGTCGATATCCACTGCACCACAACGCACATCCGTCACTATACGCTTGCAGCACCTGGTATTCCTAAGCGGTCACCCATCTAAGTACTGACGAGGCACATCGTTGCTTAAATTCGGTGATCGAGCGAGAACCGGTGTATTTAACGTGATAGGCCCTAAGCCCGTAAAGAAGGTGGAAGAGGTCTTATTCAGCTGGAATTGTCATACAAAACAACAACTATTGGCCTACTAACATACATAGAAACAACAAAGGACTGGATAATACAATTAGTCAAGCAACATGAAAACAAAGAAAAATATACAATAATAAAAGAAGGCAGTAAATACAAACAAGATTTAAATTTAGTAGATTCTGTACAAAAGCAAAACAGAAGCCAAGAACCAAGTATTGTGGCAAAAAATATGAAAATGAAAGCCAAAGATAAAGCTCTTGAACAGATAAAACAACGCTGGCAAGACAAACCTCTGCATGGCTAATATCCAGAACGTGCCAATAATTCCAGTGTCGATAAAATTAATACTCATCGATGGTTACGTGCATCTGAATTCAAATCTGAGTCTGAAGGCTTTATTCTTGCAGCGCAAGACCAAAGACTTTTCACAAGGAACTTTCAGGTAAATATTATACATAATAATATGGATGCAAAATGCAGGTTTTGTGATAAATACTAAGAAACTGTAGACCATCTAATCTCAGGCTGTTCTATACTTTCCCCAAATGAATATAAAAATCGTCACGATAGAGTGGGGCAATATTTATATTGGACAATGTGCAAACACTATGGAAAATCTGTAAACAAACACTGGTATGAACATCACCCAGCACCGGTTACAGAAATAGATGTAACCATTCTATGGGATTACACCATATACACAGACAGAAAAATTGAAGCAAATAGGCCGGACATTATTGTCAAAAACCAAAAAAGAAAAACTTGTCTATTAATTTATATGGCTTCTCCAGTGGATTGTAACATAGCAACCAAGGAATTTGAAAAACTGTCAAAATATAAAAACCTGGAAATTGAAATAGAAAAAATGTGGAAATTGAAAACAAGAATCGTGCCAGTGATAGTAGGTGCACTTGGAATGATAAAAAAAGGAACAAAATAACACATTGAAAGAATCCCTGGAAATCTCAGCTTTAGAGATATACAAAAAATTGTCTTGTTAAGTACAGCCCACACACTAAGGAGAACTTTGTCTATGTAACGCTAGGGATGATAGGGGAGATAGAAAATCATGAAATGGAGGTATAACAACACACCTGCCTTAGGTTTTCACGCAGTCTTGGTTGGTAGTGCGACCATAGCAGAAATCGAAATATGATGAATAATAATAATAATAATAATAATAATTTTTCAAAGCAGAAACAGGTATTCATCCTATATCCACAAGATGAAAACTTGCTAATGTGAACCTACATGGGATTTATTTTAATGAATGGAATATGCAAAATGTTTCTTTTCTAAAAACGCAGGGAGTACTATTTGTCACTTAATATCTGTATATCTAGTTCCACCCAAAGAAATTTAAATAATCTTAAATTAAAACTCTTCCTGTAGTGATAGAGCTTTAGATTTGATATAGAAAGAGACTCAATAACAAGTCAACAAAATCATGGAGCGGATGCAGAGGACTGACCTAACTAGAAATCACATCCATTACTACATAAATAGCTCTTAAAAGATATCTTCAATTAATCCATAGTTGGATAGTAGCAGGAAGCATAAACACACACGCAGACAAACACACACACACACACATTCAGTTATCAAAGAAGATAAAAAAAATTCAAAGATGGAAACAACAGAAACAAGATGAAATATGAGATAAAATCTCAAACTCAGAGGTCATACATGTCAAACTAAAAAATCGCAGAAAATGGCCTGACTATCCTGAAAACAAAATAGGAAGAAAACCCCTTAAAAGTTTATAACCAATGTGAGATCAGGACTATGATGTTGACAAAATATGGCCCATCACTAGTTTCAAAACTCTTGGTTGAAATCAAAAAGAGGTATTCATGCTAGATGAAAGCCTGTTAATATAAACATACCTCGCATATATTTTAATGAATGGAATATGCAAAATGTTACTTTTGTAAAAATGTGGAAAGGACTATTTGTCACCTAGTATCTATGTGTTGTGATGCACTGGATATCGACTTGTAAATACAAATAGGGGTGGCGAGTTCGAATTCCAGTTGAATTCCTTGCATTCACTTACGCACAAATACCCTTGAGAAAGGTATTAATCCGTCACTTTCTTTCTGTTATGGGTTAAATAACAGGACAGATTGGATTCCATAACCTTCGTTAGCAACCAGTCTACCGCAGAAAGCAATGGCAACCTACTGCGGGATAAACTTCTGTCAAGTCAGTCATGTCTCTTTCCAGACATGATTGCCCAAGCGTGTGAACTGACTGATAACAACCACACTATAAAATGTAATAGATAGTATATATAATACAGGAAAACATAGGAACTATAATCTAATAACGTAATAAGTAGTAATCTAATAATGATAGGAGCACTAGGAACTATAATCTAATAATGTATTAGTAGTAATCTAATGATGATAGGAGCACTAGGAACTATAATCCTAATAATGTAATAGTAGTAATCAAATGATGATAGGAGCACTGGGAACTATAATCTAATAACGTATTAGTAGTAATCAAATGATGATAGGAGCACTAGGAACTATAATCTAATAACGTATTAGTAGTAATCTAATGATGATAGAACACTAGGAACTATAATCTAATAACGTACTAGTAGTAATCTAATGATGATAGACACTAGGAACTATAATCTAATAATGTATTAGTAGTAATCTAATGATGATAGGAGCACTAGGAACTATAATCTAATAACGTATTAGTAATAATCTAATGATGATAGGAGCACTAGGAACTATAATCTAATAACGTACTAGTAGTAATCTAATGATGATAGGAGCACTAGGAACTATAATCTAATAACGTATTAGTAGTAATCTAATGATGATAGGAGCACTAGGAACTATAATCTAATAACGTATTAGTAGTAATCAAATGATGATAGGAGCACTAGGAACTATAATCTAATAACGTATTAGTAGTAATCTAATGATGAAGTAGGAGCACTAGGAACTATAATCTAATAACGTAATAGTAGTAATCTAATGATGATAGGAGCACTAGGAACTATAATCTAATAACAATAGTAGTAATCTAATGATGATAGGAGCACTAGGAACTATAATCTAATAACGTATTAGTAGTAATCGATGATGATAGGAGCACTAGGAACTATAATCTAATAACGTATTAGTAGTAATCAAATGATGATAGGAGCACTAGGAACTATAATCTAATAACGTATTAGTAGTAATCTAATGATGATAGGAGCACTAGGAACTATAATCTAATAACGTATTAGTAGTAATCTAATGATGATAGGAGCACTAGGAACTATAATCTAATAACGTATTAATAGTAATCTAATGATGATAGGAGCACTAGGAACTATAATCTAATAACGTATTAGTAGTAATCAAATGATGATAGGAGCACTAGGAACTATAATCTGGCAACGACACTAGTAATCTAATGATGATAGGAGCACTGGGAACTATAATCTAATAATGTATTAGTAGTAATCTAATGATGATAGGGCACTAGGAACTATAATCTAATAACGTACTAGTAGTAATCTAATGATGATAGGAGCACTGGGAACTATAATCTAATAACGTATTAGTAGTAATCAAATGATGATAGGAGCACTAGGAACTATAATCTAATAACGTATTAGTAATGATAATGATGATAGGAGCACTGGAACTATAATCTAATAACGTACTAGTAGTAATCTAATGATGATAGGAGCACTAGAATATAATCTAATAATGTAGTAGTAGTAATCTAATGATGATAGGAGCACTGGGGAACCATAATCTAATAACGTATTAGTAGTAATCTAATGATATTAGAACTACTAGGAACTATAATCTAATAACGTACTAGTAGTAATCTAATGATGATAGGAGCACTAGGAACTATAATCTAATAACGTATTAGTAGTAATCCCCAATGATGATAGGAGCACTAGGAACTATAATCTAATAACGTATTAGTAGTAATCAAATGATGATAGGAGCACTGGGAACTATAATCTAATAACGTAGTAGTAATCTAATGATGATAGGAGCACTAGGAACTATAATCTAATAACGTAATAGTAGTAATCTAATGATGATAGGAGCACTAGGAACTATAATCTAATAACGTATTAGTAGTAATCCTAATGATGATAGGAGCACTAGGAACTATAATCTAATAACGTATTAGTAGTAATCAAATGATGATAGGAGCACTAGGAACTATAATCTAATAACGTATTAGTAGTAATCAAATGATGATAGGAGCACTAGGAACTATAATCTAATAACGTAATGGTAGTAATCTAATGATGATAGGAGCACTAGGAACTATAATCTAATAACGTATTAGTAGTAATCTAATGATGATAGGAGCACTGGGAACTATAATCTAATAACGTATTAGTGGTAATCTAATGATGATAGGAGCACTAGGAACTATAATCTAATAACGTATTAGTAGTAATCAAATGATGGTAGGAGCACTAGGAACTATAATCCGCTTAACGTACTAGCAGTAATCTAATGATGATAGGAGCACTAGGAACTATAATCTAATAATGTATTAGTAGTAATCTAATGATGATAGGAGCACTAGGAACTATAATCTAATAACGTACTAATAGTAATCTAATGATGATAGGAGCACTAGGAACTATAATCTAATAACGTATTAGTAGTAATCTAATGATAGGAGCACTAGGAACTATAATCTAATAACGTATTAGTAGTAATCTAATGATGATAGGAGCACTAGGAACTATATAATCTAATAACGTATTAGTAATCTAATGATGATGAAGACACTAGGAACTATAATCTAATAACGTAATAAGTAGTAATCTAATGATGATAGGAGCACTACGAACTATAATCTAATAACGTATTAGTAGTAATCTAATGATGATAGGAGCACTAGGAACTATAATCTATTAACGTAATAGTAGTAATCTAATGATGATAGGAGCACTAGGAACCTAATCTAATAATGTAATAGTAGCAATCTAATAATGATAGGAGCACTAGGAACTGTAATCAAATAACGTAATAGTAGTAATCTATTGATGATAGAACTGGAACTATAATCTAATAACGTATTAGTAGTAATCTAATGATGATAGGAGCACTGGAACTATAATCTAATAACGTAATAGTAGTAATCTATTGATGATGAGAGCACTAGGAACTGTAATCAATAAGTAGCAATAGTAGTAATCTAATGATGATGGGAGCACTAGGAACTATAATCTAATTATGTGTTAGTAGTAATCTAATGATGATAGGAGCACTAGGAACTATAATCTATTAATGTAATAGTAGTAATCAAATGATGATAGGAGCACTAGGAACTATAATCTAATAACGTATTAGTAGTAATCAAATGATGATAGGAGCACTAGGAACTGTAATCCTAATAATGTATTAGTAGTAATCTAATGATGATAGGAGCACTAGGAACTATATAATCTAATAATGTAATGTAGTAGTAATCTAATGATGATGAGAGCACTAGGAACTATAATCTAATAACGTATTAGTAGTAATCAAATGATGATAGGAGTACTAGGAACTATAATCTAATAACGTATTAGTAGTAATCTAATGATGATAGGAGCACTAGGAACTATAATCTAATAACGTACTAGTAGTAATCTAATGATGATAGGAGCATAGGAACTGTAATCTAATAACGTAATAGTAGTAATCTAATGATGATAGGAGCACTAGGAGCTATAATCTAATAATGTATTAGTAGTAATCTAATGATGATAGGAGCACTAGGAACTATAATCTAATAATGTATTAGTAGTAATCTAATGATGATAGGAGCACTAGGAACTATAATCTAATAATGTAATAGTAGTAATCAAATGATGATGGGAGCACTAGGAACTATAGTCTAATAACGTATTGGTAGTAATCAAATGATGATAGGAGCACTAGGAACTATAATCTATTAACGTATTAGTAGTAATCTAATGATGATAGGAGCACTAGGAACTGTAATCTAATAATGTATTAGTAGTAATCTAATGATGATAGGAGCACTAGGAACTATAATCTAATAACGTATTAGTAGTAATCAAATGATGATAGGAGCACTAGGAACAATAATCTAATAACGTATTAGTAGTAATCTAATGATGATAGGAGCACTAGGAACATAATCTATTAACATACTAAGTAATAATCTAATGATGATAGGAGCACTAGGAACTATAATCTAATAACGTATTAGTAGTAATCTAATGATGATAGGAGCACTAGGAACAATAATCTAATAACGTATTGGTAGTAATCTAATGATGATAGGAGCACTAGGAACTATAATCTAATAACGTATTAGTAGTAATCTAATGATGATAGGAGCACTAGGAACTATAATCTAATAACGTAATAGTAGTAATCTAATGATGATAGGAGCACTAGAACTATAATCTAATAACGTATTGGTAGTAATCTAATGATGATAGGAGCACTACGAACAATAATCTAATAACGTATTAGTAGTGATATTGATGATAGGAGCACTAGGAACTATAATAATAACAATATTAGTAGTAATCTAATGATGATAGGAGCACTAGGAACTATAATCTAATAACGTAATAGTAGTAATCTAATGATGATAGGAGCACTAGGAACTATAATCTAATAACGTATTAGTAGTAATCTAATGATGATAGGAGCACTAGGAACTATAATCTAATAACGTAATACTAGTAATCTAATGATGATAGGAGCACTAGGAACTATAATCTAATAACGTAATAGTAGTAATCTATTGATGATAGGAGCACTAGGAACTATAATCTAACGTAATAATGATCTAATGATGATAGGAGCACTAGGAACTATAATCTAATAATGTAATAGTAGTAATCTAATGATGATAGGAGCACTAGGAACTATAATCTAATAATGTAATAGTAGTAATCTAATGATGATAGGAGCACTAGGGACTGTAATCTAATAATATGTTAGCAATGATCTAATGATGATAGGAGCACTAGGGACTATAATCTAATAATGTGTTAGTAGTAATCTAATGATGATAGGAGCACTAGGGACTATAATCTAATAATGTATTAGTAGTAATCTAATGATGATAGGAGCACTAGGAACTATAATCTAATAATGTAATAGTAGTAATCTAATGATGATAGGAGCACTAGGAACTATAATCTAATAACGTAAGAGTAGTAATCTAATGATGATAGGAGCACTAGGAACTATAATCTAATAACGTATTAGTAGTAATCTAATGATGATAGGAGCACTAGGAACTATAATCTAATAATGTATTAGTAGTAATCTAATAATGATAGGAGCACTAGGAACTATAATCTAATAACGTAATAGTAGTAATCTAATCATGATAGGAGCACTAGGAACTATAATCTAATAACGTATTAGTAGTAATCTAATGATGATAGGAGCACTAGGAACTATAATCTAATAACGTAATAGTAGCAATCTAATGATGATAGGAGCACTAGGAACTATAATCTAATAACGTAATAGTAGCAATCTAATGATGATAGGAGCACTAGGAACTATAATCTAATAACGTAATAGTAGCAATCTAATGATGATAGGAGCACTAGGAACTATAATCTAATAACGTAATAGTAGCAATCTAATGATGATAGGAGCACTAGGAACTATAATCTAATAATGTAATAGTAGCAATCTAATAATGATAGGAGCACTAGGAACTATAATCAAATAACGTAATAGTAGTAATTTAATAATGATAGGAGCACTAGGAACTATAATCTAATAATGTATTAGTAGTAATCTAATGATGATAGGAGCACTAGGAACTATAATCTAATAATGTATTAGTAGTAATCTAATGATGATAGGAGCACTAGGAACTATAATCAAATAACGTAATAGTAGTAATCTAATAATGATAGGAGCACTAGGAACTATAATCAAATAACGTAATAGTAGTAATTTAATAATGATAGGAGCACTAGGGACTATAATCTAATAATGTATTAGTAGTAATCTAATGATGATAGGAGCACTAGGAACTATAATCTAATAATGTAATAGTAGTAATCTAATGATGATAGGAGCACTAGGAACTATAATCTAATAACGTAAGAGTAGTAATCTAATGATGATAGGAGCACTAGGAACTATAATCTAATAACGTATTAGTAGTAATCTAATGATGATAGGAACACTAGGAACTATAATCTAATAATGTATTAGTAGTAATCTAATAATGATAGGAGCACTAGGAACTATAATCTAATAACGTAATAGTAGTAATCTAATCATGATAAGAGCACTAGGAACTATAATCTAATAACGTATTAGTAGTAATCTAATGATGATAGGAGCACTAGGAACTATAATCTAATAACGTAATAGTAGCAATCTAATGATGATAGGAGCACTAGGAACTATAATCTAATAATGTAATAGTAGCAATCTAATAATGATAGGAGCACTAGGAACTATAATCAAATAACGTAATAGTAGTAATTTAATAATGATAGGAGCACTAGGAACTATAATCTAATAATGTATTAGTAGTAATCTAATGATGATAGGAGCACTAGGAACTATAATCTAATAATGTATTAGTAGTAATCTAATAATGATAGGAGCACAAGGAACTATAATCAAATAACGTAATAGTAGTAATTTAATAATGATAGGAGCACTAGGAACTATAATCTAATAATGTTTTAGTAGTACTAATAATGATAGGAGCACTAGGGACTATTACAAAGAATATAATCACGTTAAGAAAATACCAGAAAACTTTTTTTATCTTAAATAAAAATTAGAAAATCTCTTTCAAATAAATTTACTCAGTCACATTTTAAGATAAATTTCCCTTAAAATCTCGATTTAAGTAGTTAGTAAAAAAATTTATGAAACAGTTGATTATGAAAACTAGAAATTAAATTTTGCATTAAACAAGAATGATGTTTTTCTTTTCAAATTTCCTGAAATATAACGTTTTTTTTTAATGTAAATATGAAGTTTGTTATTTTTAATATTATTTTACTTAAATATGATTTTCTCTTTTAATGATCCTGAGAGTTTAATCAACTAAGCAACTATTGTTTTTATCTATAATATTCAATGAATACCCATGGATATCTGAATAATATACAAATGTATTTTTCAAGTCAGATTTTGATTGTTTTTTATTAATTATTGTCGGAAAGTCGAAGCCTGTCATTACTTCGAGGGTCTGTCAAGGGAATTCACTTCAGAATTGGTGATAAAACCCTACCCAAGGAAATGCCAGTCAAACGCCTCAGACGGATGTTTGAAATCCCTCTGACTGACGGTACAGAAAGCAGCTTTAAGGGGGCTAATTTCGATCAATAGAACCTATCTGCCTGGCAAAATGAAATCGTGGTGTTACCAACGTGGCCTATTACCCCGCCTTTTATGGCCTTTGCAGATGTATGAAATTGCACTCTCTCGTATTGAGCGCATTGAACAAGTGATGAATAAATACTTGTGTAAGTGGCTTGGAGTTCCTGCTTGTTTTTTCGAAAATGGGGCTATATATCAACTCCGGACAGCTGCAGCTCCCTATACACTCATTAGTGGAGGAATTCAAGGTTGGAGGGATACGCCTGCACATCATGATGAGGGACGCGGCTGATGATTGCATTAAGGGAGTGCATCCAGAGATTAAATCTGGTACAAAGTGGTCCGCTGCAGAGGCAAGCAAAGAAGCGGAAACCAGCCTACGAGTCAGATATATCATGGGTGTGACTCAAAATGATCGGGCTGGACTGGGAAACTCAACGCACAAGTTCTTCTCCAAGGAGAAACCAAAGGAAAAGAGACGCATGGTAATGGAAGAAATTAAAATGTTCGAAGAGGAGCATAGAATAGCCACTGCTGTTACTCAAGCTAAACAGTGTAAGTGGACAACCTGGAATGATATATTACCGATTAAACTTTCTTGGAACTCGTTACTCGCGATGGAGCCATTGGCAATATTCTTTTTCATCCATCTACATACGACCTCCTTCCAAATGAAACAAACGTCAAAATGTGGGGATACATAGATACAGATCTCTGTTAAAAAGGACCGAGGTACCTTGTGTCATATGCTTTCTGCTTGTCCACAATCGCTCCAGATGTATACGTGGATGTATACGTGGCGACACAACAAGGTATTAAAGGTGATCAAGGAGTTAATAAGAACACAATGTGAGACAGCAAACCAACAGTTTGTGGCAGCCAAGGAGACTAAGATCAAATTTCATAAGGAGGGTGAATGCCCTGCAAAGAAAAAACAAAAAGCCCCGAATATGAAGCTGCTGAGCTGAGCCAGTGATTGGGAGGTTTATGTAGACCTAATGACGTCTCTAAAATTTCCAATACACATCGCAAAGACAAACAAGCGTCTCGACATCGTATTGTGATCAGACTCAAAAAAGACTGTCTTTCTAATAAAGTTAACAGTCCCTTGGGAAGAGAACAGTGTAGAGGCACACGAGCTAAAGAAAAACCGATACAAGTCACTGCGTGCCGAATGTGTGGACAATGGTTAGAGGTGTAACGTGATGCCTATTGAGGTTGGGTGTCGCGGGTTTCTGGGACATTCAGTTATTTCTTTCCTTTCTAAAATAGGCATCACTGGCCGTGGTTTAAAAAGCGCTTCGCACCGCATTCGAACAACGGTACAGAACGCGTCAAGTTGGATTTGGTCGAGATCAAAACAACACGCAAACAAAATTCGCACGACATCACGATCTAATACGCACAAGTGAGATATTTGTGTGGTCATCTATAACGATTTTTTCTTCTTCTTCCTTCACGATCACGTTCATAACGGCAAAAGCGTTCAGGAAATTTTATTGCTGATACAAACTGCAAAGAGGAACGATCGTTTTATTTACTTCTTTATGAGAATATACAAGAGGGACAGTCAACAAGTTTATCTTCATACCCTGCCTGGTGGCAAACGCTGCTGGTGGCGCGAGGGGCGACGGTCCCGCCATAACCACCGAAACCGTGACATCACCCCTGGTCGGCGGCTGTTGAAGACAGGGTATCGCACGTGCTAACACACGTTGTATGTTACAAATTGTTGTGGGGGAGTTATCCACTTAATAATGGACTCTTCTTTGCCTATATTAACCGACAGTTAATTACTCTCGGGGTCAGAGTCGGGGCGACAGAGACACTGGTTTCCAGTACGACTTCAGTTCAGCTCAGCCTAGTCTTTCTGTCGGTCACTTGTAGCCAAGCTATTATTACACTTTCGCTTAGTATCTGTTTGTATCTGTTTGTATCTCTTGTTGACGTAATATATGTCCATACCGGGTCCATATCAGTTATCCACTTAAATGTCATATTTTTCGTTATTAAATGTTATAATGTTTCTTATATTATTACGTATTCATAATCTTTAATTATTATCAATTTAATTTTTAATATACGTACTATACGTTTATTTTTTAAGATAATTCGCAGTGTCAATTGATTTTTTTGCTGTAGCAGCAAAAAAATCAATGGACACTTAAAGATAAGTGTTATGTCACAAATTTAAGAATTATTATGTTAATGCTATTCATTACTCTGTATTTATTAAATTATTTATAACTTATGTGCTTACACTAACTTTTTAATTGAATTTAAAAAAAATAAAAAAATAGTTTTTTTGAAGTTTTTATTTTAGTTTTAATTGAAAGCTAAATGATTAATTTTACTATTTCTAGCAAACAAAATACTCTGGTGTATTTCAAACAGAAATGAAATTGATTAGAAATTAAAATTTTGAGATCTTTAAAAGTTCTAAAACTTTTTCGGCTCTTTTTGAGCGATCGACAAATTTGTAAACCAAAGTTAGTTCTCTGTTTTAAAAATCTTGCAAAAATATAATATACATTATTGTCACATTATTTTAGATAATTAGCAAATTTAATGTGAAATTAATCTGATTTAGACAAGTATTACGTATTTAAAGCAAAACTTTAGACTAAAATTATTTCTTATTTACGGAGTATTGATCTTTCTGACGCTTTCTGTATGATTTGACATGTGATGACAACCAAATGCAAGATAAACTAAGTATCAATGGTAATAACAAGTGACATAACTTTCCTTATTTTTTCTCTAAAGGGATGAAACTGTGAAACACATGACCTTTTAATGTACACACAGGAATTACCATACAAAAACTTCAAATACGCAAAAAAATTTTTTTTAATTATTTAAAAATACGATGGCTGGATGATTTTTATTAAACTTTCCAATTTTCGATTAGTTAATTTAGTCTTCACTTAATAACTTAATAATACAATGTCTACAAGTCTTTGAAATATCTTTAAAATATTTCTGAAACTTTATGACTGATTATAATTTTAAAAAGCTGAAAATAATACTTTTAAAATTTTATTATTTATCGAAAAAAATTTATTTAGACAATAATGTCCTTAATCTATATTATTTATAAAAGGAATTAAAAGCTTATCAAATTAAAGAATTTCATAGTTCATTTTTTATTTTACATTTGGGAGCAGAGTTTCAGAAAAATGGCCAAATGGTTTAAAAAATAATAGATGATTTACATTCCGCAATTAATCTTGCGTTTTACTAATAAAACCAATTTTCGCAACAAAAGTTAATTTCTTGAAATTTTATGAATTTACGTAGAGTTTGGGTAATAAATGTAAATTATATTTTACCAAGATTTTTTTAAAATAATTTCCAAAATAATTTAATTCATTTATGAATAAGTCCTGAAGGTTTCATAATAAAATCTTCACATAATCACATCCTTTATATAATAAATGACATCCCGAGGTTTCATAATAAAATCTTCACATAATCACATCCTTTATATAATAAATGACATCCCGAGGTTTCATAATAAAATCTTCACATAATCACATCCTTTATATAATAAATGACATCCCGAGGTTTCATAATAAAATCTTCACATAATCACATCCTTTATATAATATATGACATCCCGAGGTTTCATAATAAAATCTTCACATAATCACATCCTTTATATAATAAATGACATCCCGAGGTTTCATAATAAAATCTTCACATAATCACATCCTTTATATAATAAATGACATCCCGAGGTTTCATAATAAAATCTTCACATAATCACATCCTTTATATAATAAATGACATCCCGAGGTTTCATAATAAAATCTTCACATAATCACATCCTTTATATAATAAATGACATCCCGAGGTTTCATAATAAAATCTTCACATAATCACATCCTTTATATAATAAATGACATCCCGAGGTTACTGATAATGAACCAGCGTGTGATTAGGAAGTAAATTTTCAAATAGTAATAATAATTGTTAAACTACAATAAAATTAAGAATCACATAAAAGCAAGTTCATTTGAAATGAATAAAATATTAAATAATGATAATAAATAAATTCTGAAAATAATAATAATAACAATAAAAAAATGAAATGGAATCATAACAACACGCCACGACCTGCCTTAGGTCTTCCCGCGGACTTGGTTGGTAGTGCGACCATAGCAGAAATCGAAATATGATGAAAAAGTACATAATAATAATAACAAAGAACTGGATGATACAATTAGTCAAACAACATGAAAACGAAAAGACAAAATATTCAATAATAAAAGAAGGCAGTAAATACAAACAAGATTTACATTTAGTAGATTCTGTAGAAAAGCAAAACAGAAGCCAAGAACCAAGTATTGCGACAAAAATATAAAAATGAAAGACAAGGGTAAAGCTCTTGAACAGATGAAACAACGCTGGTAAGACAAACCTCTGCATGGCCAATATCCTGAACGTGCCAATAAATCCAGTGTTGATAAAGTTAATACTCATCGATGGTTACGTGCATCTGGATTAAAGTCTGAAACTGAATGCTTTATTCTTGCAGTGCAAGACAAAGTCTTTTCATTAAAAACTTTTAGACAAATATTATACATAATAATGTGGATCCAAAATGCAGGTCTTTTGATAAATACCACGAAACAATAGGCCACCTAATCTCAGGATGTTCTATACTTGCCCCAAATGAATATAAAAATCGTCACGAGAGAGTGATGCAAGATTTACATTGGACAATGTGCAAACACTATGGAAAATATGTAAACAAACCCAGCACCGGTTACAGAAATAGAAAATGTTACCATTTTATGGGATTACACCATCTAGACACACAGAAAAATTGAAGCAAATAGGCCAGTCATGATTGTTTAAAACCAGAAAGAAAAAACTTGTCTATTAATTGATATGGCTTGTCCAGTGGATTGTAACATAGCAACCAAGGAATTCGAAAAACTGTTAAAATATAAAGACCTGGAAACTGAAATGGAAAAAATGTGGAAGTTGAGGACAAGAATCGTGCCAGTGATAGTAGGTGCACTTGGAATGATAAAAAATGGAATAAAACAACACATTGGAAGAATCCCTCGAAACCCCAGCGTATATATTTTAAGACTTTATGATCCAGGAATGTGGCACACAATGAATGCCTTACGATATTCTATCCAGGTAGTACTAAAATTTTGTTTACATTGAAGCAGTTTCCAAGATCATCCAACTGTAAGAGTCACTTTCTTAAGTACACATGGCCCAGTGGATATAGACGTTGGTTAGTTCCTGACTTGTCTCTTTGTGTTGTAAATTCAATACCAGGCTACAACAGTTGTGAACAAATAATTTGCAGGGTTAGAGGGAGATAACTCATGACTTTCAATCGAGGTTTTACGCAAGGAATGAAGTTCATATACCCCAGTAATTGAAATAAAGGTCTCGGTTCGAAATTCTTAGCACCTGAAGAAGGCCAGAGTGTACAACGGCCGAAACATCGTACAAATGGCAACAAAGATGAGGACAATAGTCCGAATAATGCAAATGCTGTAAAAGAGGATAGGATACACGATTAAATAAGTGAGACAGGAAATAATTATCTCTGTGCAAATTAAACTAAAGAATCTAGTTCTGACATAATCAGTTTCAGACTGTGTCGCTGATGAAGATGAATCAAACAATATTAGAGAGAAATTCCTTAAAAACATCAGATTTAAAATTCTTCTTCTTCTATGTGCCATATTTCTTCAGAACGTTAGCGATCATGGCATTCCACTTCTCCCTATTCCTGGTGGCTCTTAACACGCTTTCTCCTGTTACCCCACCCAAATTCTGCTCTGCCATCTCCGCTCTGCCCATGACCGTCAAATATGTTATCCGCTGCTTTCCTCTGTTTATCTTTCCCGTTATCTGACCTGTGAGTATTAGATTCTCCAAGCCTTCTTTCTTCATCACATATCTCAAGAATTTCAGCTATTTTCTTGATGCTCAGTATTAATTTCCTTTTAGTTTTGATCCTTTCCAAAACTTCATCATTACTCACATGCTCGATCCATAATATCCGCAGCATCCTTCTGTAGAAACATATTTCAGTTGCTCCAAGTTTTTCCTTTATCTTTGATGATATTGTCTAGCATTCATTGCCATACTGAAGAATGGACATCACATAGCAATCTAGTACTCTCTTGTTTCTAGCAAAATTCTCCTGTTTCTTAATACTTTACTCAGCTCATGGAATGCATCCTTGTGCTTTTGGATCTCAGGAATATAAATGTATAAAACTGCTGTGACCACAAAGTGAGGGGCAAATTTATATATTGATTCTAATATGTAATTGATCCCCCACTTTATATGCAGTATGTTTCTGTAGAACCACATTTCGGTTGCTTCAAGTTTTTCCTTCATCTTTGATGATATTGTCCAGCATTCCCTGTCATATTGTTGGACAGACATTACATGACAATCCAGTACTCTCTTCTTTGTTTCTAGTGAATGTTCCCTGTCTTTTAATACTCTGCTCAGCTTTTGGAATGCCAGTTCACCTTCGCATCTCAGTGTCGCACTTTCCGTCTTCTGTTAGAGTACTTACCAAATATTTAGATTTTTGTACTTTTCTTAATTTTAGTATCCCCAACCTATAATTGGCATTTTGGGCTCTTCCGTTTGTTGATGACCATACATTCGGTCTTTTTGTTTAGTCATAGTCCTTTCTTTCGACTTTCTTCATCTACCTTTTTAGTTTTTTTTTTTTTTTTAGTTTTCTTTCCGTATCGGCTATCAGCACTTTATCATCTGCGTATTTTATATTGTTTAGATTGTGACCACCGATGGCGAATCCTGACATAACTTCTAGGGTCTTCTAAAAGTCTTGCTGTACAAGTTGAATAAATCCGGTGAAAAGTCACATCATGTCTTACGCCCCTTTTTATCTTAGTATAACTGCTGAATCTGTTTCCTGTCCGTATGCAGGCGGTTTGCTACCAGTAGAGGTTCTCTATTGTCTTTTATAAAATTCTTTGTGCATTTGTATGGGCCTTTCTGACAGCAGCCTAAGTATAAATATTGCATTCCTTGTTCCAGTTCCTTGACAAAACCACACTGCTCTTTTCCTATCTCCGGCTTGATTCTGCTTCGCGCTCTGTTCATCAAGATTTGGACAATGTGTTTCGTAATGTGGCTCATTAAACTGATTATTCGGTGGAGTTGAAATTACGAAGTGAAAACCCACATCATTCAAATAATCAGCACAAAAATGTCAGAGATCAGGTTTCGAACGTTCACATGACGAAATACAAGAAAGATTTAAAAAAATAAAATAACTAGCTACACTTATCAGATTCGAACCTGGGTCTCATGGTCAAAAACCAAATATGCTCTACATATATATAACGTTTCTTCTTGTTCTTGTTCTTGTTCTTCTTCTTGAATATCATGGCTTTCCAAAATTTCTTCTTCTTTGTAGCTCATAGCAAATTATATATTTTTGCTATCTTTCCTAAACCCTGTTTTGCTATCCATTTACTCAAGCTCGCTCGGTAGTTTGACAGGGTTTGGCACGCTGGCCTTCTATGCAAGCTACGGGGTTACGGTATTACCAGACGGGACGCTTCCATGATCTGATCCAATCTTTTCAATATAATCGCATAATAAAGGTCGTCTTGAATGGGAATGCCACCACATCCTACTGTACAAACGCTGGTGTCCCTCAGGGCTCTATCCTAGGCTCGATGCTCTTCCATATTTTCATAAATGATCTCCCAGACTAGATCAAGTGCCAAGTAGGCATCTACGCAGATGACACCACAATTTACTCCCTCACCAGTAAGAAATCCGGCGTGGCAGACAAACATAACCTCGCTGCTGCTGTCCGTCTTGCTGTTAGTCAGCCCTGTGAGCATCAAATATTGTCTCTTTCTTATTCCACGTAACTTTTGTTTCCATTTTTTAAAACTTTGTTGATGCTTACACATTTTCCCTTAGTATCTTTCTGTAGAAACCAGATTTCTCTTTTATTCTAGCCTCTCCTTTTTTATGTGATGGAATTTTGTAGCGTTCACTATCATATAAACTCAAATCACCAAAACCTCTTAACATTTCTTTTACTAACATCTGGGGCATTCGTGTTAACTTCTGTAGCGTAGAAGCTCTCCTCCACGAAAAGTCCCCTGATATCCTAGTGCTCTGTAAGACTAACCTGAACCCATCAATTTTTTCCTCTGACTTCTCAATCCCTGGTTATCTTTCCCTCTTAAGAAAGGATTCCACTGTCCATATGCATGGGCTGGGGGTTTACATTAGTGAACACCTCCCTGTGGCTAGGGTAACATCTCTCGAATCCCCTGACCACCAATATATATGTCTCAATCTGTCACTTCTCAGTTCGGTTAGCTACCTTTTCTTCCTTTAACGTTCCCCCTCCTCTCCCGACTACTCCCTTCTAGACAGCATTTCTGACAATATAGATAAGGCTACTTCCTCCCACCCATTCGCTCACATATTTGTATTCGGAGATTTTAACGCCCATCGTGTTGAGTGGCTTAAAGACTCTGTTACTGATTCAGCTGGCATCCACGCCATGAACTTTGCCATTTCCCAAACAAAATAGTGGACTACCCCTATGCATTCCCAGCATTCCTTCTGGAAACGTCTCTCCTCTGTCCTTTCTAAACTCTATAAATTACTGCCTTTCTGCTTCCTGTTTTCCTGCATGTTGTCGTTCCTGTATTTAAGAACTCTGGTGAACACTCGGACCAATCCAACTATGGCTCTATCAGCCTTCTACCAATTTTCGAGAAAGTGTTAGCGGCAATTATTAATGCTGAAATAGTTCAACATCTTACTGCCCATAAACTATTTTCTGACAAGCAATATGGCTTCCGCTTCGCCAGGTCCACATCCGACATGCTAACGAACATCACGGAGTATATGTTCCACGCCCTTAACGAGTCCGGCGAGGCTCGTGCTTTTGATATCTCCAAAGCTTTTGACAGGGTTTGGCACGCTGGCCTTCTATGCAAGCTACGGGGTTACGGTATTACCAGACGGGACGCTTCCATGATCTGATCCAATCTTTTCAATATAATCGCATAACAAAGGTCGTCTTGAATGGGCAAGCCTCCACATCCTACTGTACAAACGCTGGTGTCCCTCAGGGCTCTATCCTAGGCTCGATGCTCTTCCTTATTTTCATAAATGATCTCCCAGACGAGATCAAGTGTCAAGTAGGCATCTACGCAGATGACACCACAATTTACTCCCTCACCAGTAAGAAATCCGGCGTGGCAGACAAACATAACCTCGCTGCTGCTCTTAAGAGGGATCTACATTCTGTGGTGGATTTGGGTAAGAAGTGGTATGTAAATTTCAATGCGTCTAAGATCAAACTGCTGTCTGTCATAAGCATGGACCAAGCGATTCTCCCTGAGACTCGCTTGGCCGACTGCGCTCCCTCAGCCCTACCTATTCTTCCAATCTCAAGTGGAACCATAACATTGAGTCAATAGCCAAATCCACTGCTAGGAAGGTCAGTGTGTCGGGCCAGGATGTTTTTTTCCGCTTGAACCCATCCTGCATCTATACAAATCAACCATTCGTTCGTGCATGGAATACTGCTGTCATGTATGTTCATCTCAGTGTTCTTGACAGGCTCTAAAGGAGAATCAGTAATGTGATCGGTACTGACTTGGCGGCTCGACTACAGCCACTTCTCCACCGACGGGATGTGGCTTCCCTTTGTTCTGTAAATACTTTCATGGCTTCTGCTCCAACGAACTTAAGTGACTGATGCCTCTGCAACAAGTGTTTACTCGTGCAACCAGACTGGCAACTGGGTCTCACCCATTCACAGTTAGATCAACCAAATGCGGACGACAATTCTAATCCTGCAGTTTCTTTTCTTGCGCTTCCCGCCCGTGGAACTCCTTTCCATATACTTGCTTTCCTGACGGATACAACCTCCAAGAATTGAAATGCAATGTCAATACCCATCTCTTAACCACTTAACTCTAGTTCTTTCTTCACCACCCTATATATCCTTTCCTTTCTCTCCACCTTTGCAACTGTCATCACACCTGTATTACCATCCTTCTCTTGCTCTTTTCTAACTGGTTCGTCTTCCTCTTCACTCTCTTCTACTTAATCTCTTTACTCTTATGTAGCCCCCTGCACATCAGTGGCATTACCGCCTTGCTCGGGGTGATACGATTAAAAAAATATGAAAGGATAACAATGCGGTAGTTTTCTTGCCAGTTTCTAAATATTTTATTTAGCTTTTGGAAGATGTCAATCACTATCTCATTTCCCGTTTAAATTTTTCGCTCTATATTAAAACAGTTCTCAGATATTTAGATTTTTGTACTTGCTTCACTATTTGATAATGGCTAATGAAATGACGAAATAGATATGGCAGATAAAAGAAACACTAGAAACACTATTTGATAATGGTTTCTTAAATGATGAAACTGATATAGCAAATAAAAGAAACGCAATTTCATTATGGTTTATGAAATGATAAAACAGATATAGCATAGAAAAGAAACATTATTTGATAATGGCTTAAGAAATGATAAAACTGACATAGCAGAGAGAAAAAACACTATTTGATAATAGTTTATGAAAACTGAAAATACACTGTTATTGAACAATTTATGTTTAAAATTTCTCTGAAAACAAAATTATTCGAAATAGGGAAAAACGTAAATCTTAAAAATCCATAAAAAGTGCTTTATTTTGTCTTTAAGCAGGCTTGTCCAAATGAAAATTTAATGTTTAAATACACCCAGTTCAAAAATGAAAAAAGTGCAGTATTATTGATTCATATGAATACGAACAACTTAAATTATCGTTTTGCAAACTTGGTGGATATTCGTCTTTAAAGAAAAAATTGTCTTATTAAGTACAGCCCACACACTAAGGAAAACTTTGTCTATGTAACGCTAGGGATGATAGGGGGATAGAAAAAACATGAAATGGAGCCATAACAATACACCACGATCTGCCTTAGGACTTCCCGCAGATTTGGTTGGTAGTTCGGCCATAGAAGAAATCGAAATATGATAAAAAATGACAACATTATAATAATAATCCTTTATTCTTGCTGCGCAAGACCGAAGTCTTTTCACTAAGAACTTTCAAGCAAATATTATATATAATAATGTGGATCCAAAATGCAGTTTCACTGAATATATTATCCTTTCTTATATTTACTCAATATTTTCTATTCGTTATAAATATTTATTCTATATCATTATTTTTTCATTATATAAGAAAATTAAGTGAAAGATGTTGTTGTTGTTGTTATTATTATTATGTAATTTTTCATCATATTTTGCATTACAACTTTCATAGACAAAATAGAAAATGGTGTAATTCAATGATGTGTTCTCTCCTCAGATTTATTCAACTTTTACAATGAGGCTATCCTGAGAAAATTAAAAGTCCTAGCAGGGTTTATTATTAGTAGTTACAGTTTTAACAATATATGCAGATAATACAGTGTTGGCAGTAGGCCGAGAAAGTAATCTACAAGAACTGCTGCAAAAATACTGTAGAAAAGCGAGAAGAAAGAACTAAACACCGGTTGCTCGAAAATAGAATTTTTGGTTGTCAGTAAATGGGACAACCCATTATTCAAATTACAAGTTGGGGATACCAAAATCAAACAAGTACAACAGTTTAGAAATTTGAGAATTGTCTTATCAAAATATGTGACACTGAGATACGAAGGCGCAATGGGAGAACCAAGACACATTTTCAAAGCTAAACAAATTATTAAAAAACAGACAAAATTATTCGAAATAGGGAAAAACGTAAATCTTAAAAATCCATAAAAAGTGCTTTATTTTGTCTTTAAGCAGGCTTGTCCAAATGAAAATTTAATGTTTAAATACACCCAGTTCAAAAATGAAAAATGTGCAGTATTATTGATTCATATGAACAAAAACAACTTAAATTATCGTTTTGCAAACTTGGTGGATGTTCGTCTTTAAAGACCGTTTTAAATTTTGACAATTTACAAAGCTTTTCACGTTACACAATGACAAAGAAAGAAGAATATAAATTCATTGCAGACTGTATTATGGTTGTTATAACACAACGTGCGAAATACAAACTGGATCGGTCACTAAAACTACTGGAAGCCACGATAACTGTAAAATTATATCAAACAAGGTAACAGAAGAAATCAATAAAAGGAAAAGATTAAATAAAGCAAAGCGTTAAATTTAAAAGATAAATAGAAAATGTTTCATGCTAAAGGTTATAGCAAAGAAAAGTAGAGGACATAAAAAGAGAGTCAAGAATTCTTATCGGTGAAGCGTCAGAATCGTTTATGTGAAAAAATATTTAAAAAAAAGCGAAAAACAGAATTTTTTTGGAGAAGAATGAAATGAACCAGCAAAGAATATAAAATAATGCAATTTACTATCGCAAAGAATTTTGTAATCGGTATAATATTCAAGAAATTGTACAAACAGATTGAGCCTAATCACGATAAAAGATATGAGAACAAATTAATAGTTAACTTAGAAAATAATAAAAAAGAAGATTGCAAAAATCGGAAGCTAACAAAAAAAAATGGGAAAAATAATTGGCTATCGTGAAGAAAAGAAAAAAGAAATGGTGTTCTTGGCGTGAATTACAGGATGATGAACAAAGGAGGCTTGAAATAGAAATCTGAAGAAAAATCACAACCAGTGAGACAATTTCTTCTAGGTGCCGTGTCTCTTCAAGACGTTGGCGATCATTAATTAATGCGTGCATTAGGTTTGAATATTTGTACCTCAACATCATTTTGTTGTCATGCTGCTCTCTCACTCAATAATAAGAATAATGGCAATAATATTAACAATGCTACTGCTAATACAACAACTTCTACCACTACTACTACTACTACTACTACTAATCCTACTACTACTACTACCAATAATAATAATAATAATAATAATAATGATTTAGCGATGTATGTAGTTGGTGTACTATTATTAGACTGGGTGTAAAGATGGGTATATTGGGTTTCGAATATTTGTCCCTCAGTATAGTTTAGCTGGCTTGCTGCTCTCGATATTAATAATAATAATAATAATAATAATAATAATAATAATAATAATAATAATAATACATGAAAAACAATAATAATACATGAAAAACATGAAAAATGAATGCATGAAAAATGAATACATGAAAAATAATAATAATACATGAAAAACATGAAATGGAGCCATAACAACACGCCACTACCTGCCTTAGGTCTCCCCGCAGACTTGGTTGGTAGTGAGACCAATGCAGAAATCGAAATATGATGAAAAATGACATAATAATAATAATAATAATAATAATAATATTCCTGGATTTTAAAGATTATCGCAAGGCATTCGATAGTGTGCCACATTCCTGGATTTTAAAGACTTTAAATATACACAAGATATCGCCCGTCATCATCAATTTCATCAAACAGTGCATGTCTATTTGGAAAACAACCCTTTACCTCAATCATATAAAAGGAACCTATAAGTCTGATGAAATAAACATCAAAAGAGGTATAATTCAAGGATATTCTTTGTCTCCATTACTATTCTGCATATCATTAATAGCACTAACCAGTCAACTTAATGAGACAGAATGTGGTTATAAAATAGGCCAAAAGAAAATAAGCCATCTATTTTACATAGATGACTTAAAGTTGTATGCTAAGAATGATAATGAGCTGGAAGGTCTTCTGCAAACTGTAAAATGCTTCCGCTAAGACATTGGAATGAAATTCAATTTGAATAAATGTGCTAAAGCTAGTTTTACGTGGATCTATACAAGAAACAACCTCAATTAGCTTAGACCCTGCTGTAACAATGAAAGAATTGAAACCAGAAGAAGCTTATAAATACCTAGGTGTCAATGAGAGTGAAAACATTCACCATAAAAAAATGAAAGAAATAGTGCGTAAAGAGTACTATAGAAGGCTACGAATGATATTAAAAACAGAATTGAATTCTCAGAACAGAGTTATGGCCATTAATAGCCTTGGAATACTAGTTGTCCAATATAGCTTCAACATCTTAAACTGGAATCTAAACGACATCAGGCGAATGGATTCTAAAACAAGAAAGCTTCTTTCTAAGCATAAGATGCATCATCCAAAGGCTGATGTAGACCGTCTATACATACCCCGTAAAGAAGGTGGAAGAGGTCTTATTCAGCTGGAATTGTCATACAAGACAACAACTATTGGCTTACTAACATACATAGAAACAACAAAGGATTGGATGATACAATTAGTCAAGCAACATGAAGAAAGAAAGAAAAATATTCAATAATAAAAGAAGGCAGTAAATACAAACAAGATTTACATTTAGTAGATTCTGTAGAAAAGCAAAACAGAAGCCGAGAACCAACTATTGCGGCAAAAAATATGAAAATGAAAGCCAAAGATAAAGCTCTTGAATAGATGAAACAACGCTGGCAGGACAAACCTCTGCATGGCCAATATCCAGAACGTGCCAATAAATCCAATGTTGACAAAGTTAATACTCATCGATGGTTACGTGCATCTGGATTAAATTCTGAAACTGAATGCTTTATTCTTGCAGCACAAGACCAAAGTCTTTTCACTAGAAACTTTCAGGCAAATATTATGCATAATAATATGGATCCAAAATGCAGGTTTTGTGATAAACACCAAGAAACAATAGACCACCTAATCTCACGCTGTTCTGTACTTGTTCCAAATGAATATAAAAATCGCCACGTTAGAGTTGGGCAATATTTACATTGGACAATGTGCAAACATTATGAAAAATCTGTAAACAAACACTGGTATGAACATCCACCTGCACCAGTTACAGAAATAGAAGATGTCACCATTCGATGGGATTACACCATCTACACAGACAGAAAAATTGAAGCAAATAGGCCAGACATTATTGTTAAAAACCAGAAGGAGAAAACTTGTCTATTAATTGATATGGCTTGTCCAGCGGATTATAACATAGCAATCAAGGAATTTGAAAAACTGTCAAAATATAAAGACCTGGAAATTGAAATAGAAAAAATGTGGAAATTGAAAACAAGAGTTGTGCCAGTGATAAAAATGATAAAAAATAGAACAAAACAACACATTGAAAGAATGCCTGGAAACCCCAGCTTAAGAGATATACAAAAAATTGTCTTATTAAATACAGCCCACACACAAAGGAAAACTTAATCTATGTAATGCTAGGGATAATAGGGAAGATAGAAAAACATGAAATGGAGTCATAACAACACGCCACGACCTGCCTTAGGTCTCCCCGCAGACTTGGTTGGTTGTGAGACAAAAGCAGAAATCGAAATATGATGAAAAATGACATAATAATAATAATAATTGACATAGGCTTTTGGGGGCATGCTTCTCTCTCACAATAATAATAATAATAATAATAATAATAATAATAATAATAATAATAATAATAAAAATTACTGTTCTGCATATCATTAATAGCACTAACCAGTAAACTTAACAAGACAGCAAGTGGTTATAAAATAGCCCAAAAGAAAATAAGCCATGTATTTTACATGGATGACTTAAAGTTATATGCTAAGAATGATAATGAGCTGGAAGGTCTTCTGCAAACTGTAAAATGCTTCAGTGAAGACATTGGAATGAAATTTAATTTGAATAAATGTGCTAAAGCTACAGTTTTACGTGGATCAATACAAAAAACTTTCTCAATTAGCTTAGACACTTCTGTAACAATGAAAGAATAAAATCCAGAAGAAGCTTATAAATACTTAGGTGTAAATGAAACTGAAAAAATTCACCATAAAAAAATGAAAGAAATAGTGCGTAAAGAGTACTATAGAAGACTACGAATGATATTAAAAACTGAATTGAATTCTCAGAACAGAATTATAACCATTAATAGCATTGCAATCCCAGTTGTCCAGTATAGTTTCAACATCTTAAACTAGACTCTAAATAAAATCAGGTGAATGGATTCTAAAACAAGAAAGCTTCTTTCTAAGCATAAGATGCATCATCCAAAGGCTGATGTAGACCGTCTATACATACCTCGTAAAGAAGGTGGAAGAGGTCTTATTCAGCTGGAATTGTCATACAAGACAACAACTATTGGCTTACTAACATACATAGAAAAAGCAAAGGATTGGATAATACAATTAGTCAAGCAACATGAAAATATTCAATAATAAAAGAAGGCAGTAAATACAAACAAGATTTACATTTAGTAGATTCTGTAGAAAAGCAAAACAGAAGCCGAGAACCAACTATTGCGGCAAAAAATATGAAAATGAAAGCCAAAGATAAAGCTCTTGAACAGATGAAACAACGCTGGCAAGAGAAACCTCTGCATGGCCAATATCCAGAACGTGCCAATAAATCCAATGTTGATAAAGTTAATACTCATCGATGGTTACGTGCATCTGGATTAAATTCTGAGACTGAAGGCTTTATTCTTGCAGCACAAGACCAAAGACTTTTCACTAGGAACTTTTAGGCAAATATTATACATAATAATGTGGATCCAAAATGCAGGTTTTGTGATAAATACCAAGAAACAATAGACCAGCTAATCTCAGGATGTTTTGTACTTGCCCTAAATGAATATAACAATCGCCATATAGAGTGGGGCAATATTTACATTGGATAATGTGCAAACACTATCGAAAATATGTAAACAAACTGGTATGAACATCACCCTGCACCAGTTAGAGAAATAGAAGATGTCACTATTCTATGGGATTACACCATCTACACAAACAAAAAATTGAAGCAAATAGGCCAGACATTATTGTCAAAAAGCAGAAAGAGAAAACTTGTCAATTAATTGATATGGCTTGTCCACCGGATTGTAACATAGAAAACCAAGTAATTCGAAAAACTGTTAAAATATAAAAACCTGGAAATTGAAAGAGAAAAAATGTGGAAATTGAAAACAAGAGTCGTGCCAGTGATAGTAGGTGCACTTGGAATGATAAAAAAAATCAAACAAAACAACACATTGAAAGAATCTCTGGAAACACCAGGGTAAGAGATATAAAAAAAATTGTCTTATTAAGTACAGCCCACACACTAAGGAAAATTTGTCTATGTAACGCTAGGGATGATAGGGGGATAGAAAAAACATGAAATGGAGCCATAACAATACGCCACGATCTGCTTTAGGACTTCCCGCAGATTTGGTTGGTAGTTCGGCCATAGAAGAAATCGAAATATGATAAAAATGACAACATTATAATAATAATCCTTTATTCTTGCTGCGCAAGACCGAAGTCTTTTCACTAAGAACTTTCAAGCAAATATTATATATAATAATGTGAATCCAAAATGCAGTTTCACTGAATATATTATCCTTTCTTATATTTACTCAATATTTTCTATTCGTTATAAATATTTATTCTATATCATTCTTTTTTCATTATATAAGAAAATTAAGTGAAAGATGTTGTTGTTGTTGTTGTTATTATTATTATGTAATTTTTCATCATATTTTGCATTACAACTTTCATAGACAAAATAGAAAATGGTGTAATTCAATGATGTGTTCTCTCCTCAGATTTATTCAACTTTTACAATGAGGCTATCCTGGGAAAATTAAAAGTCCTAGCAGGGTTTATTATTAGTAGTTACAGTTTTAACAATATATGCAGATAATACAGTGTTGGCAGTAGGCCGAGAAAGTAATCTACAAGAACTGCTGCAAAAATACCGTAGAAAAGCGAGAAGAAAGAACTAAACACCGGTTGCTCGAAAATAGAATTTTTGGTTGTCAGTAAATGGGACAACCCAATATTCAAATTACAAGTTAGGGATACCAAAATCAAACAAGTACAACAGTTTAGAAATTTGAGAATTGTCTTATCAAAATATGTGACACTGAGATACGAAGGCGCAATGGGAGAACCAAGACACATTTTCAAAGCTAAACAAATTATTAAAAAACAGACAAATTTCGTTAGAAACGAAGAAAAGAGTACTGAACTGTTATGTACTATCGGTTCTCTTGTGTCGGTGTATGCTGGACATTCTCGTCACTGATGAAGAAAAGACTGGAGGCAATAGAAAAGTGGTTCTATAGAAGAATGATGAGAATACCATGGACCGAACATTTGAGCAACGACAAAGCTTTATTAAAAAAGGAAACGAGCATCAGAATGAGTCATTTCAAATTTCTACGTTACATAATGAAGAAAGAGAGCTTGGAAAATTTAACACTCGCAAGATATATTGACGTCAAGAGAACAAAAAATGAAAGAACAGTGTTTAGGAGAGACAGCAAAAAGACACAACTAACTAAGGTCTGCAAAGGATAAGAAATTGTAGTGAACAATGATCACCAACGTGCTATATAGACTCGGTACGTAGATAAAATAAAAATCAAGTAAAGATAGGCTGTTTAATTCCTATAATAGTTTAACTATTGCTATTGACAAAAATGATTTCGGTCGTTAAGAAATATATAACATATATAACACTGTTTGATTGCCTTGACAGATATATATTCATATTGATACATAATCCCTTAAAAACTCTACACAAACCTGATGGAAAATTAATTTTCAACCCGTTGAAAAATCTACAAAAAACATGATACAAATGTAATTGTTGACTGTTTGAAACGTCTCCAAACATCTACAAGAAAAAAACATGATAGAAAAATTAACCCTGGAAACATCTACTAAAGTTTAAAAACAACAACAAAAAACAATATACAAAGAGTAATTGTTAATCTGTTGATATGTACACCGGATTTAGCATTTAAGTATACAAAGTTTTTTTTTAGTAAGATTCGACATAATTATTTCATGTGTTCTTTCACGTGTGACCTTATAGATATCTAGTTTATTATTCTCAAGACTACTTTTACAGGGCATCCATAAAGATCGAATGTGTTTTAGACCATTGAAACCTTTTCAACTATCTAAACAAACGGGATAAAACATGTACAAAATATGAAACAAACAATAATCATTAACTACTTCGAACATCTGCAAAAACGTGATAGAAAGCGTAATTGTTAAATCATTAAACTATTTACAAAGATCTATGAAAACATGATACAAAGTAATTGTCACCCTCTGAAACCGTCTACAAAACGTAATACAAAACGTAATACAAAACGTAATACAAAGCGTAATCGTTTATCCACTGAAGACAAATGCTACAGAAAATAATTGTAAACCGCTTGAAACATCTGCAAATATCTGAAAAAAAAACATGATAAAATGAGTAACAGTTAAACCCTTACAACATCTTCAAAAAACAAAAAAATATACAAAGAGTAATTATTAACCCATTCAAACATCAACAAAAACATGATTAACCCTCTAGGGCCATTCGTATCACATTTGATACAGAATGAAAACAAGCCTTGAAAGAAATATTTTCCTGAAAAATTTTTTAAGAGAAATATTTTATAAATTTCAAATGAAAGCAGTACTGACTGCTCAGTCAATGAATACCAAATGTTTCCTTATAGGGAAATACTGTATCAAATATGATACGAATGGCCCTAGAGGGTTAACTGTTAACCTATAGATATGTCCGTCTAGATTTATCATTTAAATAAAAAAAGTTCTTTAGTGTTTTCGTAAAATTCACTGTTATAATATTGATATAATTATTTTATGAGCACTTTCACCTGTGTGTGTATAGGATGTAGCTTATTATGGAACAATAATACTCGCATTAGAAAACCATGAAAGTCGAATTTGTTTCGCAGTAGTAATGATTTATAAGCAATCTTACTATCCTCTATACAACAGTCTGGTGTGCAACAAATGTCCGCTAAGTTTAGCTTAATCCAATACAGTCAGTCAGTTAAGTGCCATACCTGGTACACGCTTTGGGCGATCATGTCTCGAAAAAGAGATATGACTGACTGGACAGAAGATTATTCTGCAATAGGTTGCCATTGCTTTCTGCGGTAGACTATTAGCCAATCGAACCCAATCAATCCTATTATTTAACCCATAACTGTAGGGAAGAGACGAATTAATACCTTTCCCAAGGGTATTTCTGCGTAAGTGAATACAAGGAATTCAACTGAAATTCGAACTCGGCTCTCCGATTTCTCGCTCCGAGTCGATATCCACTGCACTACAACACTCACCGAGTATAGAATTTACTGCAATATAGTGATGGTCATTACTCAGTAGCAATTGTCAGCGATATGAAAACTGATATTTACAATCAGAAAGAGGTAAAATAGCTCGAGCGTATAATGGGCTTGAAAATTTAACACTCACAAGAGAAACGAGCGAAGTACCGAGTAATCTACGATATTGTGTAAAGGGAAAACATAACAAGTACAAAGAGGGATGATAAAAGGTTAGAAGTTACAACAAAAGACAGGAAGTTGTAGAGAGCCATAATCGCCCACACCTTGTAAGGACTTGGCCCATAAAAGAAGAAAGAAGAATGTTCGGTTAGTGTCTTTGTGCAAGGTGGTGATAAGCTTCGAGTTGTCTGATACAAGGCCATAAATGTGAAGTTCCTAACTATGATTAAACTCATTAAAATGTAAGAATGTTCTGCAAGACTAGTTCCTTAACTATAAACCCACGCCAAAGCGCTCACGCACGCTGGCGGCTGTCTGACATTGTCAAACATATAAGAAGTAATACTTCCGCCGGAAGTTTGCAAATAAATGAAAAGGTATATAATTGCGTTGGCTGACACCGTTGTTTGTTAGCCTTTAAGTAAATCCACCAAGCCATCTCTTAGAAGGTAATATTATTTCGTTGACAAGAACGCGTTGCCCGTAAACTGGCGACACTCGTTGATACGTCATATCCGCTGTAAAAAAAAAAAAAAAAAAAAAAAAAAGAGGAGGGTAGAAGAATAAAATAAAAGGAATAAAATAAAAGGAATAAAAATCTATGTTCGAAATAAGCGTGAAAAAAAGACCATTGAGAGGAAACTGCGTAGCATTTTAACTATTTATACATGTTGAGAGAAAAAGAAGAGAAAATGAAGAGGAGAGGGAAGGGAAGGAGGGAGAGGAAGAGAAGATTAAAAAGAAGAAGAAAAAACGTGTGGATGGCGAAGAAGGAGTAGGAGGAGGAAAAGGGTGATGAAAAGAGAAAAAGAAGGAAGAAGAAAAGGAGGAAGAAGAGAAAGAGGGTAAAACGTGGAAGAAGAAAAAAGAGGAGGAGGAAGAAGAAAAAAGAAGAATTATGAAAAAGGAGGTGGGTGAAAAAGAAAAAGAAAAAGAAAAGGAGAAAACGGAAAAAAAGTGGAGTAAGAAAGCGATTGTAGAAGAAGGAAGAGAAATAGCAGGAGAATGAAGAAGACAAAGAAGAAAAAGAACAACAAGAAAAAGAAGAAGAAGCAAAATTTAAAAAATAATAATAATAAATTTTGAATGAATTATGAAACTAAAAATAACATAAAAAGCGATATGAAAGAAAGAGAATATAAAGTAAAGGGGGGGCCGAAAAAATACGAACGAAAGAGGGGGAGAGAGAGAAAGCGGGTACAATGAGATAAAGAAGTACAACAAATAAAATAAAGAAAGAAACAGATGCAAAGTATTTGGTAACCTTAGATTTGTCTGATACAAGGCCATAAATATGAAATTCCTAATTATGATTAAACTCATTAAGATGTAAGAATGTTCTGCAAGACTAGTTCTTTAACTAAAGCACCCACGCACGCTGGCGGCTATCTGACATTGTCAAATATAGAAAGAAACAATAAAAGACTAATTTACAAGAAAGAATATGAATAATAATGACAACAGAAAGTAAATTAAAAGATAGAAACCAGAAGAATTCAAAATAAAATATAAGGAATTCGATGACATGGGAAAAAACAATTTTTTAGAGAAGCTTTTTAAAAAGTGTTGATGCAGCACAAGGTCGAAATTATAGAGCGTCTAGTGAGGACCGAAGTCACTATTCAGTCGTAACTGAGCGAGCAAGTCAAGCTTGCTAACCAATGTATCCACACAGTGGAAATATATGGTGATTTTCTAAACATAGCTTAGATATGGCACAAGGCCAAAGTAGGGGACACTCAGTGAGGATCGAACTCACTACTCAATTAAAATGATTCCAGCACAACAAACTAGCCAACCATTACACCACCTCGAGGTTCCCAACAGTGGAAATTGAGTGCGTGAAAGATCGAAGAAATAAAAAATAAAAAATAAAAATAAAGGAGAAAGATAATAAACAAAAAGGTTATGAAAACAAAAAGTGACAAAAAAACAAAAAATAATTTTAAAAAATCCACATAAAAATAAATTAGATAGAATACTAATGAATACTGAGTACTATTTTTGTTTTTTACTATTGAAATCGTGCTTACTTCGTCCCCCAATTAACACGTGCGGAAGACTGCCTTTGCATTATACGATATGATATCTTTGTCACACCTGTAGGACGCTCCGTTTGATCAACATTTTTTAATTCCTTTACAACACAGGTGTGTCAGGGTACAAAAAAAGTAATTTAAAAGAGATATGTTTTGAAAATTGAGTTTCAAATGCAAGCACAGTATATTTTTTATTTTTCATTATTTGTTGATTTCGTCTCTTGATTTGTCCATAGTATATTTAAAGTTAAAATAAAAATTAGTTGATTTTATGTCTTTGAAAAAGGAAAACAGAGGCGGTGAAATTCGGTTGGCTTAGTTGATTTTGTTCAGCGGCATATCAGTCTCTATTACTTATTTCATGTCGAAATCTAAAGCTTTTTTCTTTTTTTTTTTTTTTTTTTTAATCATATCACCACAAGCAAGGCAAAAACGCCACTAATGTGCGTAGGGGGCTACGTGAGAAGGAAAAGATTGGAAAAGAGAAAAACCGGAAACCACATCCTAACCAGGAAACAAGGGATGAGCCTCTTCACCTGTTCAATAGACCCTAAACACAATTGTGTGACATTCATTATATATATATATATATATATATATATATATTATATTTTACATGTACAAATTTTTTGATATATCCACTACAAATCGTTTCGACATTGAAACTACAATGTCTCATCAGGTGGTGTGGACAGGAATGGAAAGTCTATTTTCTTTTATTTGGTGAGTTGTGTGTGGGATGTTGGTGGGGGTTAGTGATAAGGGAATAAGTCTTGTGAATTGTCCGTTTGAATTTTGAAGAAAGTGGTGTGGGTAGTGAATATAGTTGATTAATGAGTGTCTTGGAATTTTGTAGACAGATTTAACATTAGCAGATAGGATTTTATATCTTCCGACTAGACCTTATTTTCTTCGTTTCTTATTCACTCGGATATATATATATATATATATATATATATTACACCTAAAACTTTGAAAGTTACATATTATCGCTGAAATTATCATTTCAGCGAAATTATCATTTTCAGCGAAATTATCATTTCAGCGAAATTATCATTTTCAGCGAAATTATCATTTCAGCGAAATTATCAGCGAAATTATCATTTCGAAATTATCATTTCGAAATTTTCAGCGAAATTATCATTTCAGCGAAATTATCATTTTCAGCGAAATTTATTTCGCTGAAATTATCATTTCAGCGAAATAAATTCGCTTCATCAGCGATCTTTTTTATTATGGGAAAATGCAAAAGTTCATATATATATATATATATATATATATATATATATATATATGTATGTATATATATATATATATATATATATATAGACTTATCTGTCACCTTTTGATCATAGTTTAATTAAACAGCATTTCTTAGAAAAGCATAAGCATGTAAGTAGTATTAGACAGATTTTAGTCAATAACACAATAATACTCACTCATACATACAGTAAAAAGAACCTTCAGATATTGGAGGCCATATACATTAAATCAAAACAACCCACACTTAATAAAATCACATTTTGATCTGGTCATAACACATTACATTGCATTTAGACATATGGTTCTGTTAACATCTCGGTCTTTCACGCGGTGTGACGTCATAGAACCACATTACAAATTTACGAACTGCGTTGCTATTCGGTGACTGTTATCGTTGCATAGCAATGTTTTATGTCAACACAAGATGAAATCATCTTTGATGGTGGATGTCTTTATGTTAACGTCCCTGTAACCTTTCTGAAGATGGCTCATGTGAGCCGGAAGCTTAGAAACAGCATAATAAAAAATATCAAAATATGGAGAATTTTTGTCTTTATTTCACCTGAAATTAAAGCCAAAATACGATGTTTAAAATGGCTCATGATTAAAAATAATAGACATTCATTTTTTTGTTATATTCACTCAGTTTTTGTTTCCGGTGACAAACACATTAATTTACAAAAATCAAATAATCGTCGGATTTTAATGGAACTTTAAGGATTTATTCACAAATGAATGGAGTTATTTTTTAAATTATTATTTTTTTAAAAATCTTGTAAAAAATATATTTATATTTTTTACATCTGTTACCCAACATCCACGTAAATTTATGAAGTTTTAAGAAATTATATTTTGTTGCGTAAAATTGATTTTATTGGTAAAACCCAGCACCTATTGAGAAATGCAAATCATCTACTATTTTTTTTAAACATTTTGCCTTTATTTCCGAAAATCTGTTCCCAGTAGTAAAATAAAGCTGTAATAAAACTATGACATCATTTAATTTGATATGCTTTTAATTTCTTTAATAAATAATATACATTAAGAACATTATAGTCTGAAGAATTTTTTTTCTATTAGTATTGATATTTTACAAGAATGGTTTTCATTTTTTTTAATAAAAATTTATAATGTTTCAAAAATAGTTTTAAAATACATCAAAGGCTAAAAGATCATGTGTTTCAAGTTTTCTTCCCTTGACCGGAAAAATATTTGCACAATTATGTCACTTCTGATTGCCAAACACTTATCTTATCTCGCATGTCAATCTGTCAACACATTTAAAATACGGTGGAAATGTTAGAAAGTTCAACTCTGTTTTTGAAAAATAGTTTTATTCTAAATTTCATACTATAAATAAGTAATACTTGTGTAAATCAAATTAAATTAACATTAAATTTGCTAATTTTTCAAAAATAACGTGTCACAGATGTATATTTTATTTTTGAAAGATTTTTAAAACCGAGAATTAACTTTTGTTTACAAATGTGTCGATAGCTCAAAAATGGCCGAAAAATTGAAAGATTGAAAAAAATTGAAAAATTTTAGATTCCAGTCAATATAATTACTGTTTGAAATACACCAGAGTATTTTACTTACAGGAAATAGTAAATTTAATCATTTAGCTTTCACTTAAATTTAAAAGCTTCAAGAAAACTTTTTTATTAAAAAAAAATTAATTCGAAAATGAGTGTATATATATATATATATATATATATATATATATATATATATATGATAGAACTATAGTATATTATAATATTTATGGCTAAACGTGCTCAATATCAAGGATAAAGCATATGTAAGTATAAAATTAGAAACTACAGTCACCACCGAGTGGTGGCAGTTTGTTTCATATTTGAACACGATCTTCAGGCCTAAATATATATGTGTGTGTGTGTGTGTGTGTGTGTGTGTGTGTGTGTGTGTGTGTGTGTGTGTGAGGGGGTGCATATAGGTAGAATATTTGCGTGTGTATTTAGGTAGCATTTAAGTACGTACTTGGGTTAAGAAAAAATTCGGTACGTGATAAATTTCGACTTCAAGAAGCTAATTAAAGAACTACAAATTATTATTATAAAAATAAACTTAATATCTTTATATTATTCAATGAAACAGGATTGAATATATATATATATATATATATATATATATAAACTTATTTATAAATGGAACTTTGTGTGTGTCTGTGTGTGTGTGTGTGTGTGTGTGTGTGTGTGTGTGTGTGTGTGTGTGTGTGTGTGTATCCGTTACCTATAGACTCCAAAATGGCTAAACCGATTTTCTTGAAAATTTACACAGTTGTACTATAAGCGTCTGCGTGTGTTCTTAGCTAGGTTTGGTGTCGAGGTACCTCCGATAAATATCGAAAATCGATAATCGAAAAAATCGGGTATAGAAGTAGTGGTCCGATTTTAATCAAATTTGTTGCACTTATAGACAAAGACATAAGAAACGATATTCAGAAGTTTCAAGGTTGCAGTTCTTACAATAGTGCAAAAAATCGTATATATATATATATATATATATATATATATATTATCGATTTTTAAATAAAAAGGGCTGAAAAACTGATCAAAATCAGTTTTTCAGCCCTTTTATTTTAGTTTTTGCTTCGGGTTTGGATCTAAGTAGGTATAACTGTAGTTCTTATTTCTCAGCCATGATACCATTTACTCAGATGACTTATTTAGCCTTCAAAATTCAGTTTACGACGAAAAAACTTATTTGATATCGATACCAGGAAATCAAAATTTGACTTACATCCATTCATTTTTCTTTCAGTCTACGGTTTCGCTTTAACTGGAAACAACTATTGCTTTTTAGTCTTTCGTGCTAACGTCCAAAGAGTCTGAGGTAAAGGACCATGGTTTAGTTTTAACGCTTTCATTACACCGGTGCAACGCCGGGCTATACCGCTAGTATATTTCTAAGTGAATGCGACGATCAACTGGAATTCGAACTCGGCTTCCCGATTTGTCGTTCCAAGTCGATATCTACTGCACCACAACACACATCCATAGACATTTTATGCGCCAAAATCAAAACACATCACAACTTTAGCTTCTAAGCGACACTTCATTATAAAAATCATTTGATGAAAATTTTCAGCTACATCCTGTACGTTTTGATTGGTTTATCTGAACATCTCATATTAACAGCTATTACGAACATATATACATGCATTCTTCACACACATACACATGCACGCTTCACACACACACATATATATACTTATAAACATATAGAAATATTTCACAAATACACGTAAAAAATGAGAACACTATGATATGGTTTCCCTCTGTCTTTTCTACAATAATTTTAATGGCAACACCTCTGACAAGCTTTTTTCCCTGGTCTCTTGATCACTGGTCCTGGACATAACGGTAAACTGCACCCGGCAGCAAGGCCTCAGTTTGGGAAGTTGTGAGTAGCATGGAATTACCTCTTAATTGCTGTTTTTCCCATGTCCACTCTGACCCGGAGTGGTAGCACCTGTTAGGGTCCCAGCTATGGGCAAATAGTTAATCACCAAACTGGGGTTAAAACACTATAAATGTATAAAAAGAAACTTTTATAAAAAATATATACATAAAAACAGACTTTTATAGGAAAATATTACCAACAATACGTTTTTGAAGAAAAAAAATTATTACCATCACACATTTTTTGAAGGAAAAAATATTGCTATAATACATTTTTGAAGTAAAAAATTATTACCAGCAATATATTTTTGAATATTTTTAAAATAAAAAAAATAAAAGGAATTTTTCATTAAAATGTGACTAAATCAACCTTCTCACTATAACCAAACATTAAAAAAAACCTTAAAACCCCACCTTTTTGGCATTACATAACCCACAGAAGTTGATATGCCGTAAAACAAAACTCAAATCAAATCAAATCAAATCTTGATCACATGAATTTACGCGTGCTACTAGATTGACATTGAAGTCCCACTCTTTTACCATTGAAATAGTTAAATATAACCGAACCTACGACTTTAACAGTCTATTTTCTTGCACTTCCCGCCTGTGAAACTCCCTTCCGTTTACTTACCTCCCCGATAGCTACACCCCAAAGTTTAAATCCAACGTTAACTGCCATCTTCTATCAACTTGAATTACATCCATCTTTAATCCTTTCTTTAACCCTAACCCTATAACCTGTTTTATTCTCTCGCTGTAACCCCCACTGTGCCTGGTGGGCGAAATGATTAAAAAAAAAGTTAGTTTCCATCAAAAGCAAGTTTAATTCTAATGGAAATTATGATGTATTTTACTATATGATATATATGTATACATTTCCCCCTTTTCAAACTATTTTTCTCTTTACTTTTTAATGCTTAAGTATATATATATATATATATATATATATATATATATATATATATATATATATATATATAAATAATTCCAGGTGAAGAGGACTCAAGGTTTTACCCATTTGAGTGCCCCGGCATTTATTTTATTATGAACAGTGTTCAATATTATCAATATTATAGAGCTTGATATAATTTTATAGCTATGAATTAATTGTACATTGCGACACGAAAATTTCTATGTTTCAAGATAGATTCTCTTCATCAAAGGTTCAAAGGTTTTTATTATTTAAATGTAAATTATATGCACAACCAACATTAAACATTGCCTGAGGAAGAGAATCTATCTCGAAATATAGAAATTTCCGTGTTGCAATGTACAATTAATTCAGAACTATATAGAGTGCTCGATACAAACGTAGAGCGTTATATTGTAATAGTTGTTACAATGGTTTATAAATTCATAGTATCACTACACAAAAATTTTCGCGTTTCGAAGCTAACCTTGTTTTTTGCTTGCCTCTCTTCGGGTGAAGAATTTGGAATGAAAATTATCTGGTGAAAAAACGGTTTATTTGTGGTGAATATGCTTTTTTTTTAGGTGAAAGTGGGGTTGGGAGCTTATTTGGATTCTGTTGGCCTTATTTAAGTCTTAGAGTTAGGTGTTGGGAGTGGTGGTTAAGTTCATGACAGGTTTCCTATTTATCTTGTCTGAATGAAGTAGCAGTGGCGTCGTTGTTAATGATATGAGTGGTGTGTGATTTTTGGATGGTCTAGTCGATTCTTTTATGGTTTTTAAGGTGCTGCTATTTGGTTTAGAGGAGGATATGTGTTATTTAGTTTTGGGCTGGTCACTTTTTTGTTTAGTTTTGGTTATTTTGTATTGGGATATATGTTTTTTTTGTTTTTTGCGGTGTCGATAGTTTCTTTTATTTTTCTACCATTTACAGGTCGATGGACTTATTGCTGGTGTGGTGTGGGGTTTGTTGTCTTTTATTTCTACGATTTTTGTTCTATTTATTAATAGGGTTGATTATGTGTATTTATTGCATTTTGGGGGGGGGGTGGGGGGTCGTGTCGGGGGGTTTGTTTATTTAAATTTTAACGAGAAATATGTGCGATGTTTGCATAATACTGCTAATTCGTCTCTATGGTTTAATAGTTTGCTACTGCTAGGGTACTTTAGAATGTGTAGCTTTTCACTTGAACATAAAGGGCAGATGTCGTCAAGTGAGTTGCAAGATCTAGTTTTTTCTAGGATTTTTCATTTTACTTTGGGTTTCTGTTTTGAATCCTTTAGCTTCCAAAAGTATGTAGAAAGGGATGTTTGGTTTCGGTATAAGTTGCTTTTGAATGAAGTTAAGTGCATGTACCAGCGCTGCTTAAAAGTGTTCTTAGTAGATCCGATATACACTTTATTTATAGTGGGATTTTCAATTGATGTTATGTTGCATTGATAGATTATTGAGTTTATTTTACATTTATTTTGTAGTGGACTGCTTACGTATATAGCGCTTTTTTGTTATTGATTACTCGTCTCAGGTTTTTTCTTTGGGCTACTTACTGGCTCGGTCCAAATCGCTTTGGTTAATGTTCATGCGCTTAGCTCTTTCTTTTTTTACAACCATTTTTCGAAACGAGTATAGTGATAAGTTTGCATTTATATATATAATTGTTCAAACAATTCATTTCAAATTGTTGGTTGTTTATAACCAAGTTTCGTTAAAATTCGTTAATTTCCGTAATATATATATGCTAGATAGTAATACGCTATGCATACAGGCACTTAATCTACTTTAGAATAGACTATGACTGGAAAATGATAGCAAAAATAAGAATATTTGGATAAATACATACATACATACATACATACATACATAATCGAGGATTATTGCCCAAATTCACAAAACCTTCAATCCAGAGCATTTTCACTATCTTACATCCTATCCCGTCAAACGGACAGTATTATTAAAAGTGAAATTACCCGATTTCTTTTTATTTACATTGACCATGATTTATTTTATCTTATTTATATATTTTTATCCAATTCCGCAAGACAGACACACGACACATCTCATAATCTGTCATAGAAAACACTAAATACTTCTTCCAACAGAAGCAGGGAGAGGCGTGATGTTTGCTTCCGGTTTTACCCTGTTTGCAGTAAGGTGGCCCTTTGCCATTTCGGGCCAATAGTGTCAGCGTGTGCCGCGCCATAAAAATGTCAGAGGGCAAATGGAGGAGGCCGAACGAATAAATTCCGAGTAAATATCATAGGTTTATATATATATATATATATATATATATATATATATATATATATATATATTTAAATCAGATACTTTAATCCAAGTGAAAAAAGCAGGAAGGTAAATTCCAAAAACCCGATCCTAATTAATATTAAAAATTTTACTTTAATATTAAAAAATGATACAGGAAGAGAGCTCCATGTAATAAAATATTACAGAGCAAATATAAATTAATCCTTTTTTAATTTATATATATATATATATATATATATATATATATATATATATATATACATAAGTTTGCGTGTATGTGTGTGTGTAATAGAGAGAGAGAGAGAGAGAGAGAGAGAGAGTACTGTTTAAAATTTGCAATATCTGGCAGAAGACTTCTCAATATCTGATACAAAGCTTTTATTGATATAGTCAGTGTGAACAGAGGAAACGACATATTGTGCTGACTGTCAGTTTCACGTCTAAGAGATATTCAGAAAAAGTGTGTAAACTTCTTTAGCAGAATCTATATATGGAGATCACTACGGTATTAATATAATAAATCCACCATATATAAAAGAACAGGGTATGGTATGACCCTTATTGCACCAGTGTTCTTAATTCCCGCTCGATTATGAATTATGTCATGAAATTGGTAGTGTTCATTTGTTCATTTGTGTTCATATATATATATACATTTATTGTTTTTTTATGCGTGTGTGTGTGAGCATCTGTATAAAAATGAATACGCATGAATTTTAACAGATTTCGTCATGTCACTTAAACAGAAATTAATTTGTATATTTTTTAATGTTGTTCAACTTAAAAAGAAACTAAACTTTTTAATTGTTTCACCCCAAGCAAGGCGGTAACGCCACTGATGCGCAGAGGGACACATAAGAGTAAAAGTTAGAAGGAGAGTGAAGAGAAAGACGAACTAGATACAGGGTGTGTCAGAAAAAGAGCAAGAGAAGGATGGGAACACAGGAGTGATGACATTTGAGAAGGTAGAGAGAAACGAAATGAAAAAGATATACGGGTTAATGTAGAAAGAACTGGAGTCAGGTGGATAAGAGAAGGGAATTGACATTGCGTTTAAATTCCTGGAGGTCGTAGCCGTCAGAAAAGCAAGTATACGGAAGGGAATTCCACAGGCGGGAAGTGCGAAAAAAGATGCTGATGGAGTAGAATTGTCGGCTGCATTTGGTTGATTTAACTGAAAATGGGTGGGACCTTGTTGCCAGTCTGGTTGCCCGAGTAAATTCTTGTGGAGGGGGCACCTGTGATCTACGTACGTTGGAGCAGAAGCCATAAAAAATTGTAGAAGAGACAAAGAGAAGCTACATCCCGCCGTTGTGAAAGTGGCTGGAGTTTAGCTGCCAGGTCGGTATCAATCGCATTACATTACCTTTGGAGCCCGTCGTGAACACTGAAATGAACAGCAGAGGAGCCAGACCAGATATGACAACTGTATTCTATGCACGGTCGGATGGTTGATTTGTATATGTGCAAGATTTATTCAGGCGTAAAAAACTTTCTGGTCCGACGCAGTAACCCAATTTTCCTAGTAGTGGATTTAGTTATTGACTCAATGTAGTAATTCCCCTTGGGGTCGGAAGATAAAGTAAGGCCAAGGAGGCGCAGTATATTGCTTTCAGGGAGACTTGCTTGGTCTATGCTTATGGGGGACAGGAGAGATTGCCTGTGATGGTAGACAGATAGCAGTTTCGTTTCAGAAGCATAAAGATTTACAAACCACTTCTTACCCCAGTCCACCACTGAGTAGAGTTCCTTCTCAAGATCATCAGGGAGGTTATGTGTAGATATCTACTTGGGATTTGACGTCTGGGAGATCATTTATGAAGATTAGAAAAACCGTCGGGCCTAGGATAGAGCCCTGGGGGACACCAGCGTCCATGCGGTAGGATGTGGAGTCATGCCAATTCAAGACGACCTTCATTATGCCGTTAGATAGGAAATATTGGATCAGATCAAGCAAACGTAGAGTGATACCCTAACCCTGTAGCTTGTGCAGAAGGCCAGCGTGCCAAACCCTATTAAAAGACAGAGCGATATCCAGGGCAACGGCACGAGGCTCACCGGACTTATCGAGGGCCTAGTATATGTACCCCATGATGGTCGTTAGCATATCGGCCGTTGACCTAATAAAGCGGAAACCGTACTGTCTGATTGAGAATATTTTATGGGCAGTAAAATGTCTGAGTATAGTTTGCATACAGTACTGTCTTAATTTTCTTTCTTTTATTTTTCTTTTCTTTTAAAAATATTTTATTTTTCTCATACTCCTTCACAGTCAGTAACTCCTTGTGGCTTAGTGGCTTTATAATTTTCTGTGGGATGTTGTGATTTTTTTAAAATAGTAAATTCAGTCAACTCTAGATATTTCTTTTAAATTGTCAGTTCAAAGCACCCCCACATATTGAGGTCTTTTCTTAGTATATGTATCGAGATTCTAACCATAGCTGGCTTGCTAGGGCTATTGTGTAGTTTACTGAACATAGTATTTCCCAGCAGTCACCCATCTGAGTATTGACCACTTTTAACGTGGCTTAACATTGAATATCAGACGTGTTTCAACGTGATATGTCCATGAACTATTGTAAATACTATCAATAGATTAATCGACAATGCATTAATTTTCTGTAAATAGGCATCATGATTTATTAAGTAATTTTGTGTCAACACAAACCATACACTTTCTTTTTCTGGAACACATTTAAGCCTAAAATTGAAAACGATAAAAAAAGCAGAATATATATATATATATATATATATATATATATATATAGAGAGAGAGAGAGAGAGAGAGAGAGAGAGACAGACAGACAGACAGACAGACAGACAGACAGAGACAAAGAAAGAAAGAAAGAAAGAAAGAAAGAAAGAAAGAAAGAACAGAAAGAAAGAAAGAAAGAACAGAAAAGAAAGAACATGGTCCCTCCACTACCACATTACTTGTTGGTTTTATATCAACATGAAGTCTTGTCTTTCAAAACAGACATTTAAAAGTAATCAAAATATCCGACGATGGTCACAGAGCATCCTTTGTTCCAGTTCTTAATTTGCAAAACTAGCAAATTTTCAGCCGTTATGTATTTCTGGTGTTTAACTCATTTTATTTACTTATATATATTTTTCGTCTTCTGAAATCTCTTCTCTACAATGTCTTATTTGTTGCTCAGTTTTGGATAAGGATGAACAAAAAAGGGGAAAAATTAATAGTTAGAAGAAGAAGAAGAAGAAGAAGAAGAAGAAGAAGAAGAAGAAGAAGAAGAAGAAGAAGAATGTGTATTTAGTTACCTTTCACATATTAAAACAGCATTATCTACGCATGCGTAGTTGGCGCGTCGACTGACGAGGGCTACGCGTGACCTTTTGACCACTTTGCAAATGAAACAGAGTGCTAAACTACCCACTCATCTGCATTTTTCTCGTCTTAACTCGTTTGAGATCTCGTCAAAATTTCACAGCGGAAACGTCAACTATTTATCTCTTTTAGAGGTTTTATAGTAACAATGGGTTGTTTATAGTAAAGAAACTAAAACGTTATGAAATCTCTTTTAAAGAAAACCTTCGTTTTTTCGCTGTTCGTAAAGTATATTAAATTCTTTGAGATGTTATGTCACATGAAGTACTAAATTAATTTGAAAAAAGAAGATAAAATATTAATTTTGTGCAGATGTTCTGTTTTCTGTGTGTCAAGGATATTTAAACTATGAAGGAAAATCATCAATCAGAAATTGATGTTAATCATTTCATTCCAAGCAAAGCGATAAAATTAAAGGGTTACTGAGGATGAAACACTATAAAAAGAAACAGCAAAAAACAAAAAACAAAAAAAAACACTATTAAATTGCATTATCATATTATGTTGTTATTATATGTTATTAAAAATGTGTGTTAGTATCAAAGGGGTCCTGTATAGCGAGTATTGAAGCTATAACTGGAGAGATTTATGCAAGAAAGATTTATCCTCTTATCTAAGTTTTCACCAATTACGGACATTATTATATCTATAATATAATAATACCGTACTTCACGGAAGGAACGTATGGCTGAAAGGAAAAGAAATGACAAAAATGCTTTGTTCTCAGAGAGACCTTTATACTAATAAGACACACACACAAAACTCTATATACGCAAATACAAGGATGAGCTTAAGTCACTGATGCCTCCTCAACAGGTGTTTACCCGTGCAACCAGACTGGCAACTGGGTCCCACCCATTCACAGCCAGGTTAGCCAAACGCAGACGACAATTCTACTCCTGCAGCTTCCTCTCTCGCACTTCCCGCCTGTGGAACTCACTCCCGTATTCTTGCTTTCCTGACGGCTACGACCTCCAGAAATTTAAAAGCAAAGTTAATACTCACCTACTAACCACTGGACTCTAGCTCTCTCCCCTCCCCTGTATAATCTTCACGTTCTCTCCGCCCATGTATCTGTCATTGCACCTGCTTTCTCAGTTTTCTATTGTTCCTTTCTAACTAGCTTGTACTCCTCACTCTTTTCTAATTAATCTTTCTACATTTATGTAACCCCCTGCACATCAGTGGCGTTTCTGCCTTGCTCGGGGTGAAATGATTAAAAAAAAAAAAAAAAAAGTTTCCCAACCATATCTACATAGCATATCTAGCATCATTAGAATATTCAGGTAATACTGAATTTTTTCAGCATTTCACCCCAAACAAGGTAATAATGACGCTAAGACAAAAGAGATTACAGGGAGTGAAAGAAAATGTGAGAGGAAAGGACAATAAAGTAACAGAAGATCGAAGCTGGTGATTAATGTTGCCTTAAAATTTACAAATGTTGTATGTGGTAAGGAAGCAAGTAATCGGGAGTTCCACAGGTGATAAGTGTGGGAAGATTAACTATTAAAATAGAATTTAGGGTTGCATCTAGCCATTTTAAAAGTAAAATGGTGAGACCTAATTACCAATATAGTAGCACGCTTAAATTCATGCAGTAAGGGCACTAGGGGAAAAAAAAACTATTTATAAAAGAGACAGAGAAAATCCGCATAAAAAAGAGGCCGAATTCGAGACGCTACATCAGAATCGAATAGTAGATACAGAAAGAAAACTGCAGGACTCTTAGAGAAGTTAGTAGATGCAAGCGGAAAAATGAGTAACCATCAAACTGTAGGAAGACAAACTGAATGGGTGTTAGCAAAAGGGACATCTCAAGTTGCAAGATGTCAGTATCAAGTAAAATGTCAGAGCTTAAATACCTGGGAAGTGTTTTAAGAGCGGACGGAAAAGGGAAAAAACTGATATCCAAAAGCGCATAGGGATGGTGAAAATGCCTTCCAAAAGCTAAGAAAAGTATTAAAGTATTATGAAAAAGAAAAATGTCATTAGAAAGAAAATAGTTCTTCTTAAATGGCAGTGAATGCTCGACAGTCTTCGAACAGATTAAGGAAATACTGGAGGTAACAGAAATTTGCCCCTACAGAAGGATGCTGAGAATATGATGGACTGAATATACCTTGTTTCCTGTTTAAGTTGTGGTTTCCGGTTTTTCTCTTTTCCAATCTTTTCACTCTTACGTAGTCTCCTGCGCATCAGTGGCGTTTTCGCCTTGCTTGGGGTGATATGATTAAAAAAATATATATATATGTGTGTGTGTGTGTGTGTGTGTGTGTGTGTGTGTGTGTGTGTGTGTGTGTGTGTGTGTGTGCGCGTGCGTGTGTGAGTGTGTGTGCATATATATATATATATTGTGTGTATCTTGGCAGCATTTTTTCATTAATACAAGTTTCATTAAATAATATAGACAAGTTCTGTCTATTTTGTGTAAGATCCTTTCGTATGATCTGATTAGCTTTATAGTGTTGTCATGGAAAGACGACAAGAAATCGCAATAATTGTTGATTTTTTATCAGGTCTGAGCTTTCGGCTTACAGAAGCCATTATCAAAGGATGAACATTTAATGTTCAGTGAACATAGAACATTTAAATTATTAACAGAGTGGAGTTATACATAGAAAATTAGACAGGTTTATTTTTCTGTCGCACGTGGCTGAAGGCCGAGAAGAAATGGTGGTCGTGGGTTTTTGGTCAATTGAGTGTATAGTGGCATGAGGGATTGGTCTGGGAACTGCTACTACTATGGGTGGAGGGGTAAGTATAATAACTATGACCTCTCCCGTCGATTATAGGCATTGAAGTATGTTAGTGGAGGTGTCAAAATTTATTTTATTTAGGCTAGGTTTAAACTGTTTGATGTAGATAGCTTCTAGAATTTTAAGTTTTCGTTTATTATTTTCTTGTCTAAGTATATGCGTATTTTCTTAATAAGTTAATAAACTAACGACGAAAAAATTTTGAAGTATTTTAAAGATATTTTTAAAACTTTATAAATTATTATAACTAAAAAAAGTGAGAACAATTCTTTTAAAATTTCATAAAGGCAATATGTGTTTAAAAAATATTAGATGATTTACATTCACCAATGAGTCATGCGTTTTTTAATAAAACCAATTTTCCCAACAAAATCTAATTTCTAAAATTTCATGAATTTACATGGAGGTGGGGTAACAGATGTAAAAAAAGAAATGTTTTTACCAAGATTTTTTTTAAAATAATAATTTCAAAAATAATTTCGTTCATTTGTGAATGTCCTGAAAGTTTCATTAAAATACGACAAAAAGGATTAAAAAATCTTAAAAAATAATTAAGAAATACTTTGATTTTCCCTCTTAATAATAGCATAAATATTTTTATATAAAAAGTTCGTTTTTATTAAATTTGGGTTTTTTATCCTCATGCAACTCTGTTCTTTCAGCTATTTCGTGGAGATACCCCCCCCATATATATATATATATATATATATATATATATATATATATATGTTGGAAATTGAAATAGGGATTGTTCCAACCAGAGAAATCGGTATAGAAGATAATAGTATAAGAAGCCGTGAACGTTTTGTTTAAAGCGTATATTTATTGTGATTAATATTATTTGCTTTTTGCGACAGGTCAATAGTAAAACCAAATCTAAACTATTCCCAAATAAGAATAACAATTAAAATGAAGACTGGGCAACATGATAGTTAAAATATATCAGCCATACACCACAAAAATAAAAAGCTACAACAGAGACAGCATACATTTCCTTAGCTTCATACCACAAGTAGACCCAGGTACACTCATAGTAACATTTGATGTGAACAGCCTGTACAACAGCATACCCAATAAACTAGGTAAACAAGCCATTACATTTTGGATTGAAAAACACCCAGAAATACTACCCACACGCTTTACAAAAGAATTTATTATACAGAGTATAGAACTAATTTTAGATAATAATTCAATTCAATTTAACAACCAAAATGATATTCAAACAACAGGTACCGCGATGGGAACACAAATGGCACCGACATATGCAACAGTCACACTAGTATATCTAGAAGAAAATCTATACAACCAAATAAGACACAAATATGGGGAAGACAAAAAATAGAATTCACTAAATCATGTAAATGATATTTAGATGATTATTTTATCTTTTGAAGATTAACATGGGAAGACATAAATAAACTACACAATCTACTCCAAAACTTGCACCCCAAAAATAAGTTTTCATTAGAATATAGCTATAATGATTTGCCATTTCTAAACATACTCATAAAAACAAACACAATTACATCATCATAGATATCTACCATAAACCCACAGACATCCAACAATATCTCCATTTCGAGAATCTCTACACTAAAATTGTTTAAAATCCATCCCCTACTCCCTAGAACGACAAATTTGCGCAATAGTAGCTGACGAAACCGTTCGTAAAATACGCCTAGAGGAACTACGATAAACACTACAAATAAGGGGATACCCGACTCCACCAATAAACAAGGGTTTTCAACTGGCAGAAGAAATGCGATCAGATCCCCTCGGGAATCCAAAAAACAAAAAAAAACAAAAAAACAAAACAAAAAAAAACAAGAAAAATAAAGAAAAATAGAAAACATTCTCGCATACGTCTCCACACACAACAAAAGCAACCCATAATTATTTCCAAAGATAAAAAGGTACATAGCATTACTCAACAAAAATGATAAAATGAAGGAAATCTTGAAGACAACTAAAATAATTAAAAGCAAACAGCAACCCAAAAATTTAAAAAAACATTCGAACCTCATCAAAATGTGAGCAACACACAACACAGGGGATCACAAAATGCAAGAAAATAAAAAAAGATGTTGGATATACAACATAATACTAGAAATAAAACATTTTAAATTCGAAAACACATCTGCATTCGAAATAAAAACAGATCTGAGGTGCAACTCTAAAAACCTAATTTAAGCTTTAAAATGCGATGAATGCGCAAATATATACGTGGGGCGACACAAGGCCTGAATAAAAGGTAGCATTTAACGTTAACAGGAAATTGTACGTTTCCCAAAATTTACACGTATGTAGTGGAGGTAAATTCAGAGTAATGGCTATCTACGAAAACGCAGATTATGACACGCACATAATGCTGGAAGAAATATTTATAAAGAAATACAAGCCTTCCCTCAACAAAACTACATTGAAAAAATAAGACATACATAGGTACCTCCAATTTTACCGTGGGAAAATAGTCTGAAGTAAAAGGCCTCAAACTAAATAAAAACAAAGTTTTCTCGGCAAAATGTTTATGTTATCATAAAGAGGATAGATCAAAGTAATTTTTAATTATTTTTATAAATTTTTAAAATTGTTCTAACAGGTTCTGAAAGGCTCATTTAGTGGTAGAAAATCTTTTTTTTTCTTTCGTCAGTGAAAGGGGTAAATTGACGCTAGATTTTATTACGTCAACAGCGTAATATTACGCGAAGGCATTTTTTGACTGTGAAAGACACATTAATTTGGAAATTCTTGCAAAACTCAAATAATCGTCTGATTTTGATGAAAATTTCAGGACTTATTCATAAATGACTGAAATGATTTTTTAAAAAATATTGATAAAATTTTTTTTTTTTAATTTGTTAACCCCCCACCCCACCCCAATATTTAATTTCCAGAAATGTCGAAAAATGCAACTCGGTCACAAAATATAGATAGTTTTCATTAAATTCAGGAGCCATTAAGGAAAGCTAATCAACTGTCTTTTTTTCTTCAAAACAAGCTACCTTTTAGAAAATCAGCTCTGAATTAGGAAAACAAAAATGCAATAAAACTATGCCAATTTTTATTTGGGTAAACTTTTAATTACTTTTATAAACATAAATTAAAATTGTGTCATCGTTTGAATAAAATTTTTTTTTTTCAGTTAGTAATGAATTTTTACAAGAATTGTTTTTATTTTTCATATTTTTTATTAAGTAATTTAAAAAGTTTCATAAGTCTTTTACAATTTTCTCCTTTTAGGTCTCTCAGATGTTTTTTAATTAATGTGTGGCAAATATATTTATTAATCGAAAAATTTAAAAAGTTACTCTAAAAGAGAAGCTTTTTTTTTGTAATTTAATTAAAACTGTTTATTTTTGCATGTTAATTTCCCGTTTTTGGTAAGTACGGGTGCCCATAAACGATATAAATCTGTAAAAGGTCACGTGACTCAAAGGCTGTCCGCCCTTACATAAAATTTTCCCGTATATAAATCCCGAAGGTCCTTACTGCTATTCTTTTCATGCGTGTCTCTGAATCGCTCAAGAAAGAAGTAATTTCTAGTCAGAATTTTAATATTTAAAGTAACTTTTATATTTTTAAATTATTAGTTTAGTCATTTTTAATATTAATTGTAAATCTATCTACCTGACAGAATTTAGAAAAAACATAAAAACTTCTTTTTTATTTGTTTTGCATTTTTGGGCTGTTCTTTCCAATGGCATGTGGTAATGATTCATAAAAGAAATTATTAGGGATAAAAATGTTTACTTTCAAGGTGTGTTTGCAAAATGTGACTAAGAAATAAATATGTACTACAATATTATGGTGCATAGGCTAAGATTAAAACAATTTGGAAAAGGTTTCATTTTTTCTTTTCAATTGAATGAAAAAGCAATTTTTTAGTTTCTTTATTTCAAAGCCTAATCCTACTAATGAAATTATGCATTTTCAATGTTAACCTAATACTTTAAAGTTTATTTTTAATTGTAAATGTATGTACAAAACACATGTTATAAAATTATTTTACCCTTAGTTATCAAATTAAGGGAGATACCTACATTCACAATGGAAAAAATCAAGAGTAAAGTTGGAATTTTAAAAAAATATGTTTAATTTCAATTTGTGTTTGCAGAATGTTTTTAAGAAACAAATATGTACTACAATTTTATGGTGCCTAGCTAAGATTAAAACAAATTGGAAAAGGTTTCATTTTTTATTTTCAATTGAATGAAAAAGACATTTTTTTCTATTTTATTTCATAGCCTAATCCTACTATTGAATTTATGCATTTTTATTGATTAACTCCTACTTTCATGTTCTTTTTTAAATTGTAAATGATTGTACAAAACACATGTTATAAAATTATTTTACCCTTAGTTATCAAATTAAGGGAGATACCTACATACCTGTACCTGGAAAAGCAGCTAAACAGTGAGGAGGATTGGAGTGCCAATTAAGCAAACACCACGGCCCTTTTCAGGGCCACAAAATATTCTCGAAATTCCTTTCTCTTCAAGATATTGCATAAATACAGTATGACATGTACAAAAAATATAGATATTTATTTATAACATCTACAGTTATGTAAAAATTAAATTAGATATTTTTACCTAGTTATCTTACTAATTAATATGAATAAGGTATAATAAAAATATTAATAATTAGCATAATATTTCATAACTTTACTGGGTTATTTTAATTTCATTCTTTGTTATTAAATTGTAAAATTATTTTAAAAGCAATTTCAATTTTTATTTATTTAGCAAGCATATTCAATCATCCAGCTATAATGCTAAACGAACATTGTGTAAAATTATGTAATTGATGAAAATATTGTTATGGTTAGCTATGCAGCTAAAAAACAGAAATCGGTTTTTTAGATACATAAAAATTTGGCACTTCCGGACGCCATCCTTGGGGTGTTGACAGACAGTAGCTGACATATTCAATCAATCACAGCTCGAATTACGTTGATGACAGGTCTACTGTATTTAAGATAAGTTTCTGTCTTAAATTTCGTAAAGGAATTACTATTGTGTGAAATCAGATTAAGGTAAGGTTCAATTTAAACAATTGACTTTAAAAAAGTGTCTTTGATGTATTTTTTTTTTCAAGATTTTTTAAACAGAAAGTTGGCTAATGTTGACATAACCTGTCAATTAATAAAAAAATGACGGAAAATTTAAAGTTTGTTTTTTTTTTTCGAAAAATTTCGGATTCCAATCGATATAATTTCAGCTTAAAATACACCAGTGTATTTTGATTATTGGAATTACTAACTTTAATCCCTTGACTTTCAAATAGACCTAATTTTAAAGCTTGAAGATAGATTAATTATTTTAAATTTTCAATTTAAATTTAGGTATCTAAGAATTGATTGGAGGTACCTACATACATAGAAACACTAAATTCAAACGAAAAAAAAAATGATGATGCGTAGAATGAATCAAAATTCTACTTGATAATCCGTCGAATTGAATCAAAATCGCTGAAAACAATTTTGAAAAAAAAATAAGACGAAATCAAACATCGCAAATCAGTGTATATATATATATATATATATATATATATATATATATATATATATATATATATGGGGGGGCAGCGAAAAGTGTAAGATTTCTTAATCGGAAGAGATTTAACGAGTGAGTGTGAAAAATTATAAACAAACACGAGACAACCGCACCTCCCTTCCATTAGCATGGAACAGACTTGCCTCCCAGAGAGTAAATCACTACGCCTGCTTGGCCTGACACTCTCAGCGGACCTCAGGTGGAATGACTACGTCGAATCCATTGCTAAATCCGCAGCTATGAAAATCGGCTCTCTGTGCAGGGCCCGGAAATTCTTTCCGCCTGAATCTATCCTGCAATTATATAAATCCACCATCCGCCCGTGTATTGAGTACTGGTCGGGTGCCCCTTCTATTCTCCTCGGGGTTCTTGACAAAATACAGCGAAGAATCTGTAATGTGATTGATACCGACTTGGTTGACCGCCTGCAGTATCTCTCTCACCGGCGTGACGTAGTTTCCCTGTGCCTCTTCTATAAATACTTTCATGGCTTCTGCTCTGAAGAACTTAAATCAATGGTTCCCTCCTCCAGATGTGAATTTGCACGAGATACTAGATTAGCAACTAGGTCCCACCGTTTTACAGTGAAACCGATGAAATGTAACTGGAATTTCTACTCCAACAGCTTCTTTCCTCGCACTTCCCGCCTGTGGAATTCCCTACCGCATGCTTGTTTCCCCGACGGCTACAACCTCAAAGGAGTTTAAATGTAAGGTCAATAGACACCTCCTAACACACTAACTCACACCCACTCTCTCCAACTTTCTTCCTATGTACATCCTAAGTCGACTATCACCCTCCTTCTGATATTTCCTATACCCAATCCCTCTATGTAACCCCCTGCGCTATAGTGGCAGTGGAATGCCTTGCTTGGGGTGAGATGATTAAAAAAAAAAGTATGAATTTTCAGACCTGCTCTCCGACCTATATATATATATATATATATATATATATATATATATATATATATATATATATACACTGTATTTTCGTCTAAAAAAATGATCTCGATATGTAGAGTCACAAGTTTATTCGTCTAAAGAGAGTCAACTTTGGACTTGAAACACGTGTCGCGACACAAATACCATTGCGGACACTTAATATATTATACAAAAAGCAAGTAATATTAATAACAATAAATCTACACTTTAAACAAAACGCTCACAGCTTCTCGAACCTTTTTATTTATACATACATACATACATACATGCATACATACATACATACATACATACATACATACATACATACATACATACTAAATGAGTTATGACGCAACACAGGTTTCTACCTTCTGGTGTCTTTAGGCGATTTACAATAACTGACTTTATCGTTGTTTTAAAAACGCTCACGTAACGGGGTTTTTATTTAGGAACACGCAGTTTTAAAAACGGAATAATTTATAATGTTTTCATCCATGGTTGTCTGATCGTTATAGGTATTTTTGGTATGTTTGCATTTAGTCATAGTTTCTATTATTTCATTCAGTAATTCAGTTTTGTTTGAGAATAACGTAATAGTTAACTTTTCTTCCTGGCATAATGTACATATTTTGCCACCATTGAAAGGCTTGGCTGTTTTCACTATACTCCACGTTATGTCTGGGTCTTTTGCATATTTTAATTTCAATTTCCTCACGGGGCTAACAAACTTTGTACACTTTCTTAAGTTTTATAGTTTAAATGTAAACCTGTGATTAAACCATCTGGTCTTAAAAGTATCTTTATTTGATCCCAAATATGTTTTCTTTTGACCATTTGTGTGTGTGTGTGTGTGTGTGTGTGTGTGTGTGTGTGTGTGTGTGTGTGTGTGTGTTTAATTAAAATTACATTGCGACAAGGAAATTTCTGTTTCGAGATTTATCTCGTCATCAGGCAATGAAACAAGTACCTTACAGAACCGATTGTCTATCAATGTAAAATTTCTTCTGTGGAAAACCCTAGTAATGTAAAAATTTATGTGGGTAGTACTCTCTGAAAAAACGATTTTATTAACACACGTTTTCATTTAATAATAATTGAATTGCAATAGATGCTGGTGTCGCTCTAAGACGTTAAGTTAACTTTCATTACTCTTCATACTGTTTGTTCTCTTTCCCTTTCTTTTTTCTTTCTCTTCTTTCCATTTATCAATTGTCTATATTTTTCTTTTTCTTTCTCTCTTTGGGTTTTTTTGAATGAGCGAGGAATTTTTTTTTTTTTGTAGCTTACCGTTACAAATGTCTATTATAGACACGTGCGCATCTGTGTGTAACTATTTTCGGGATTACTTTGAAGATTTGGGTCTGACGAGCGGCAAGGTCAGCCACGAAATACGTATTACCCATGAAATTGTAGAATATCTAAAAAATTTTCTAATATATATATATATATATATATATATATATATATATATATATATATATATGCACTACCGGACATAATTATTAGGCGACCTCAGTGTCTTAAAAAATGATGTATATTTCATACTATTTTTTAGTATTTATTGCCAAGTGAATAATTGTAAATGAAAATAGAATGGTTCTTTTGTTAATACTGCACAATAACATGTGCATCAAATGAATTCATAAATATTCAATAATTACTTATGTTGCAGTTTCAACAATGAAAGAATGAAAAAAATTAGGGTGATTCGGACGAATTCATCCTTGGTTCCTTGCCTTGTAAAATTTTGCAAAGTAATAATAACAAAAGAACACTTCTATTTTAATTTAGAATTATCCACTTAAAAATAGTATGAAATTCATCATTTCTTTTAAAAAACTGGGGTGGCCTAATAATTATAGCCGGTAGTATATATATATATATATATATATAATTTTCTTTTCAATCGTTTCATCCGCAAGCACGACAGTACCGCCACTGGTACGCAAGGGTTCTAGTGAGAGAAAAAGGGGAAAAAATGAATCAGGGAACAAGTAACTTGTTCCCTCCCTCATTTTGCTTCACATAAAAAATGTGAGAATCAAGAAGGTAGATTTTAAGAAGATATTTTTAAACAAACAAAATTAGAAAATCATCATTGTATTTTACTTATGCAAAATTTTGATCTATTTTTAATAATATATTTAAATAATAGAAAATTACAGAAGAACGAAAAGTTAATATCGAAAAGAATAACTTTATTATTCTGTCATGAAACCAGTCACCACTCTTGTAAATCGAATTGTCATTACGAGACCGACTAGAGCGAAAGCAAAAGTAAACAAATAACGGACATTTATTACTTTAGTGTAGGAACAATAGCCGAGTGTCATGACTATTTTCCCGGCTTGACAGAATAATGGCGTCGGGGTGAAGTTAACATGAAATCGTTACTTGCATTTCAAATCTTCTCCAAAGCCGAGAGAAGTTACAGAAAGAAAGAGTCCCACGAACTAATTCTGTAGGTGACAGTCCCACAGATATCCCTATCAAAAGGTAGTCATTTCGACTACCTTCCTCTCTGTCAGGTTCTGTCTCAAACACTCGCAAACTCACGGCCGCTATCGCTGCTTGATATATAACTTTTACCTACTGACGGCTGGCCATTATAACTGTCTACCCAAACTTGGGGCTGTGGCAGTAATCCAGGGCCTCGTTTTGAAAAAAAAAAAGAAATAAAATAAATAACCAAATAAATAAATTAACATAATGGTGGCATATAAATAACTAATCTAACTTAACAGCACAATGGAATAAACTTGATGACATCATCTCACGTGACTAAACTCAAGGTTTAAGACAGTGATATATCTGGGTATATTTCAGTAATAACAATAGCAAGATTCAGTTTTCTATGTTACCTTTTACTTTTCTTTATAACATACTTAACCCTTGTTCGAGACAAGCCTTTCTTTTTCCATTTTATTTCCAAACCACTGGAAATAATGAATTTTTTAACACTGTCCATAAACCTTTTAGAAAATGTTGCGTTGCCATTTTAATTGGTACAAACATTGTTGCAATACAGCATAACAATTGAACGACGACGTCAATATCGTCAGCTCTAGACTAACTGCAAATAAAAAGGGATAGGTTTCATTGGATTTTTTAATAATATAGTTCCTCTTCTTCTATGTACTGTGTCTCTTCAGAATGAAAGCGATCATGACTCTCCACAATTTCTTATCCTTTGTAGCTTAAAAAAATTGTCTGTTATCTACCCTAATGCCACCCAGTTATTAGAGTTTGTTGGGTAAGTTATGCGTTGTTTTCCTCTGTCCTTCTTGCTTTCAATCTGTCCTGTGAGTATCAAGTTTTACAATACCTCATTCTTTATTATGTACTCTAAAAATTTCATTGTTTTTTTCCTGATGTTAAATAAGGGAATTATTTTTGTTTCCATGTTATATAAAACAACGTCGTTGCTTCCACGTACGGTCTTTGGTATTCTTCTATAGGACCACATTTCAGTTGCTTTATTCACTTCTTCATCTGTGAGAAGATTGTCCAGAATTCATTGTCATATAGGAGGGCTGATATTGCATCTCTTCTTCAACTGTGAGGAGACTATCCAGCGTTCATTGCCATATTGCATAACTATTCAAGGCTGATATTACATAGGAGCTCAGTACTCTTTTAATTATTACTGTTGCTTCTAGTCTCTTTTCTCCAACTGTGAGGAGACAGTCCCACATTCATTGCCATATAGGAAAACAGATATTACCTAACAATTCGGTGGTCTCTTCTTTGTCATTAACGAAATTTGCCTGTTTTTATAATACTTTGTTTCGATGACTCTATCTCCCAGTTGATGACTGTGCCTTCTGAGATTTCGTCCTGGGTGAAAGCTGACATTGATGTCTTCATACCTACCTGGAAGTTTCGTCTCAAACCTCATTCCTCCCCTTGGTTCTCTCCTGCCTGTTCGGCCGCCATTGCTCATAGGAATCACTACTTTCGACCATTTCGGAGACAGTCATCTGACAACAATAGGCGTCTATTCACGTCTGCTCGTAATAAGTGCAAGAGAATCCTGAAAGACGCCAAGCGGTTGTTTGCTGAGAGAATGAGACAGCGCATAGCTGACCGCAAGTTCGGCTCCAAGGACTATTGGCGGTTATGCAAACGGGTGCTGACCAATAGCAAATCCTCAATCCGTCCTTTAATCAATGAATTTGAAGTCCTTACATCATCAGCGGACAAGACTGAGTGCTTTGCTCGCAGATTCTAATCCAACTCCACATTTGACTCATCTGGAGTACACTCACCCGACTTCCTTATTAGAACTGAGGCTAAACTGTTCGGTATATACATTACCCCGACAGTAGTATCCCATGTAATATCAAAACTTGACCCCCATAAGGCGGGCGGTAGTGATGGAATCCTGGTGATTGTCCTTAAGAAATGTGCCCCTGAACTCTCCTCTGTCCTCTCTAAACTCTATAACTACTGCCTCTCTGATTCCTGTTTTCCTGCATGCTGGAAGTCTTCTTCTGTCGTTCCTGTATTTAAGAACTCTGGTGAACCCTCGGACCCATCCAACTATCGCCCTATCAGCCTTCTACCAATTTTCGGGAAGGTATTCGAGGCCATTATAATGCTGAAATAGTTCAGCATTTTACTGCCCATAAATTCTTCTCCGACAGTAGCGGACAAACATAATCTCGCTGCTGATCTTGAGAGGGATCTACATTCTGTGGTGATTTGGGGTAAGAAGTGGCTTGTAAATTTCAATGCGTCTAAGACCAAGCTGCTGTCTGCCAATCATCACAGGTAACCTCTCCTGTCTCCCATAAGCATAGACCAAGCGAGTCTCCCCAAGAGTAATATACTGCGCCTCCTCGGCCTTATCCTCTCTTCTGATCTCAGGTGGAACCACTACATTGAGCCAATAGCTAAATCCACTGCTAGGAAGGTTGGGTCACTGTGTCAGGCCAGGATGTTTTTCCCGCCTGAAACCATCCTGCATATATACAAATCAACCTTTCGTCCGTGCATGGAGTACTTCTGTCATATATGGTCAGGTACACCCGCTGTTCATCTCCGTGTTCTTGACAGATTCAAAGGAGAATCTGTAATGTGATAGGTACCGACTTGGCGACTCGACTACATTCACTTTCCCACCGACGGGATGGGGCTTCTCTTTGTTCTATAAATACTTTCATGGCTTCTGTTCCAACGAAATTAAGTGACTGATGCCTCTGCAACAGGTGCTTGCATGTGCAACCAGACTGGCAACTGGGTCTCACCCATTCACATTTAGATCAACCAAATGCAGACAACAATTTTACTCCTTCAGCTTCTTTTCTCGCACTTCCCGCCTGTGGAACTCGCTTCCTTATTCTTGCTTTCCTGACGGCTACAACCTCCAGGAATTTAAATACAATGTCAATACTCGTCTCTTAACCACTTGACCCTAGTTCTTTTTTCACCACCCTGTATATCCTTTTGAGAGAAACTCCAACTTTGCAACTGTCATCACACCTGTATTCCCATCCTTCTCTTGCTCCTTTCTAACTGATTCATCCTTCTTTTCACTCTCCTCTAATCTTTTTACTGTTATATAGCCCCCTGCACATCAGTGGCGTTACCGCCTTGCTCGGGGTGATATGATTAAAAAAGGAAGAAAAAAAAACTCTTTTGGATGCGCTTTCTGCTTTCAATCTTGTACATTCAGTCCTCCGGTAAAACACTTCCCAGATATTTAAATTGTTGTGCTTACTTGATTTCTTCAATTTGTCATTTCCGCGTTCCTTTTGCTAGCAACCATGAATTTTTTTCTTTCAATTGTTGCTTAGTCCTTTCTTCTCGCTTTTCTTCACGACCTTCTATAAGAGTTCTTGTAGTTTTCTTTCTGTGTTGATTTACGGTAATAGATTACGAGCAGATTTAAATATGATCCCAGAATTTTCACAAGGTAGTATGTTCTCACTTACAATGACTTTAACAAAAAAAAAAAAAAATTTCCGAATATATTTTTTTTATAATCATGTCACCCCGAGCAAGGCGGTAATGACACTGAGGCGCAGGGGGTTACGTAAGAGTGAAAAGATTGGAAAAGAGAAAGCCGGAAACCACATCCTAAACAGGAAACAAAGGAATGAGCCTCTTCACCTGTTCAATAGGCGTGGGGAGTGTGAACCGGGCGATAGTTTAGTCTATCTACTCCAATTGAAAAAAAAGAAAAAGAAAAGAGTGAAAAGATTGGAAAAGAGAAAGCCGGAAACCACATCATAAACAGGAAACAAGGGATGAGCCTCTTCACCTGTTCAATAGGCGTGGGTAGAGTGTGAACCGGGCGATAATTTAGTCTATCTACTCTAATTGAAAAAAAAAAGAGTGAAAAGAATGGAAAAGAAAAAGCCGGAAACCACATCCTAAACAAGGGATGAGCCTCTTACCTGTTCAATAGACGAGGGTGGAGTGTGAACCGGACGATAGTTTAGTCTATCTACTCCAATAAGTTTAGTCTATGAATATAATAAGTTATCGAACCAGGCGCTACAAAATTCATGACTAACATAACTTATCTGGGAAATATAAAAGAAAAGTTCTGATTGTGTTCTCCACGATTTTGAAATCAGAATTATCCTTTTCTTAGAATGGCTACCACTTAGAAGGCCTTGTCTACCCTACTAATTAGCCTAGACCTACTGGGGGAAGAGATTAACTCGTACCTTTGCCAAGATCATTAATAGGTATATATCGGCTCGGAATGAGAAATCGGCAATCCGATTTCGAATTCCAGTTGAATTCCTTGTATTCACTTAGGCGCAAATACCCTTGGGAAAGGTATTAATGCGTCCCTTCCATCCAGTTATGGGTTAAATAACAGAACAGATTGGTTTTTGTAGCCTTGGCTGTCAACCAGTCTTCTGAAGAAGGTAATATCAACCTACTGCGAGATAAACTTCTGCCCAGTCAGTCATGTCTCTTTCGAGACATGATCGCCCAAGCGTGTATCACGTATGGTACTGACTGAAACGAAACGGACGAGGTCAGAATTTGAACACGACTCGACAAATGTAAATATATTACCTGAGAATAATATTAAACTTTTCATTTCTTAACCAAAAATCTGGCGTATAAGTTAATCTTTGGGTGCACGATTCGAAATAGAATACTTACTAATGGATTAAATTCAAGTTTATTTCTGCAGTAAACTTTTCGAATTAAGAAGAAAGTGAATTATCTCCACCATTAGATGCCTGTAACATGTATCATAAGTTTAAGTAAAAATACGAAAGAGAGTTCCACAAGCGAGAAGTTTGATAAAAAATATGAACATAGAACTTACTGTTATATCGAGATAATTCAACTGTAAAATGATGAGACCTTGCTGCCACTCTAGTACTTCGCTATAGTCTAGGTCTAGGTACCATAACAAAATGTTTATCCAATTAATGAAAAATTAAAAATAATTATATTTAGAGGTAATAACCAGCTGTTAAACCAACGGAATTAAGTTATTTTTAAATGCTGTCACAAAAATAGATTTAAATTACCTGTTTTGTAGGATGAGACTTTTTCTAGCAAATTCAGCTGTTCTTTCTCTGTTATGAAATTGATCTTTTACTTTAATTTTATTACTTTTATTTATATTTCTTAATCTTTATTTATATTTAAAACTTTCAGTTTTTGTGATAGTTAACCACTTGTGACTATTTTATTTTTAGTTCTTATTATATTTGCTCTTTTACTTTTATGTCTATAACTCTTTATTATTTTTCCTTTTTATATTGTCTTTTTAATTGTCATAAACATTTTTGTCAATTTTTTCTGTGTTAGTCTTTTCACTTATTTTTGTATATTTTTCTTGTGAATATTTAATTATTATTTTTATCTTTTTAAAAAATTTTGTAATTGCTAATTATTTGTGGCTGTAAGTATATATACACACACACACACATATATATAGATCCTTTTTCTTTCTTTTTACAGTTATCTTTCTTTTAAACTGACTGATTTATATAACTCATTATATAATTGTTACGTATTTATGATATAATTTATCATATAATAATCATGAATTTAATGATATTGTATCGAAAAAAGTTCTTATTTTCATTTTCTTTCAAAATATGAATATCAATTTGCGTATATCTCACACGTGTTCCTAAAGGGTGTTTTCGGGGAGAGAAAAACAAACTCAGGTATAAATCAAAGGAGAAAAAAGCTAGTAATCGACTGCAGTTATAAAAGAAATATAATCCAGATGAGGAAGACAAGGGGATATTTAGAATATAGTATATCAACAGCAAAACAAGAAAACTGACTTATTTCGTGTTTGTGTGTAATGTCTCCCACCTCCTTAAATAAGCGTTCAACCCCAAATTATCACATTGAATGATTTTGCTCATGTGAATTGTCTCATGCGTTTATGAATATACGAGAAGGGGCTGAAAAGTTCATAGAAAAAAAAGCTCTGGCATAATTATTGTTGTGGATCCCGGGAATTGGACTTGCACAAATAAATGAACAACGACCAACAATTGAAATAGAAAAAATAAGTGTATTAACGTAAGGATACAGACTTGAATGAAAATTAGTAGTCCATGAATACGGGCTAGTAAAAAGTATATATGCAAGTCTCTGAAGTGAAGTCGTAGCATATTAAATATGTCTGACGGGTACTGCGTAATAATCTTCTCGAAGAATGGAGCACGGAGCTATTATGACCTACTGTGTACTTACTGCTAGTCTCTCTCTGAACTCTCTCTGAAAACGCGGTATTCCGTATTTATTTACCCACCCCCACTAGGGTAAAATGTGGCACAAGACCTTTTTAATGTGGGTCCTCCGGGCCATATAGCCCAGCCAAAATATCTGTCTAATTTTGCCTAGTCGTGACTCTATCCTTCGGCAGAGCCACGATTGGGTTAATGCTCTCCGCCGGAAGGCAGAGAGCTGACAGTGTCAAAGGAATCACCTCGAGAAAACGCAGCATTCTGTATCTATATCACACTAATTCCCAATTATTCTCAGAACACTCTCATCTACCCAACCCTCATTCTCTGTATCCTTACCGGCCTATCACCCACCCTCTGACATTTCCTATATTTAATCATCCTTTCTCCACTCTATGTAGCCCCCTGCGCAGTAGTGGCAGTGACATGCCTTGCTCGGGGTGAAACGCTTATAAAAAAAAAATATTGCCCAGCATTCATTGCAATATTGAAGAACTGACATCACATAGCAATCCAGAAATCTCTTCTTTGTTTCTAGCAAAATTTTCCTGTTTCTTAATACTTTACTCAGCTCATGGAATGCATCCTTGTGCTTTTGGAACTCAGGATTATAAATGTATAAAAACTGCTGTGACCACAAAGTGAGGAGCCAGTTTATATATTGATTGTAAAATGTAATTGATCCCCCACTTTATATCCAGTATGTTTCTGTAGAACCACATTTCAATTGCTTCAATGTTCTCTTCTTCTTTGATGATATTGTCCATCATTCATTGTCATATTGAAGAACTAACATCACATAGCAATCCAGTACTCTCTTCTTTGTTTCTAGCGAAATTTGCCCGTCTCTTAATACTCTACTTAACTCCTGGAACGCATCCTTCGCCATGCCAATACGCCTTCGGTTCTCTGTGTTGCACTTTCCGTCTTTTGTTATAACACTTCCCAGGTATTTAGATTTTTGTACCTACAACTCAAAAACTGGAAAAGTCTACTCAAACACATGTACACATTAATATGATATTTATTGCATAAGAAATAACATTGGATTACAAAGTTCAGTAATCTCTCTCTCTCTCTCTCTATATATATATATATATATATATATATATATATATATTGTTCTTATCTTAACCACGACGTTTCGTCCTTTATACGTCATGTTGGAATACTTCATCTCATCATCTCATATATCTATATATATATATATATATATATATATAGGTCTTTCAAACATGTTATCCTTTGGAATACTTAATCTCATATATATATATATATATATATATATATGAGATGAAGTATTCCAACAGGATGTATAAAGGACGAAACGTCGTGGTTAAGATAAGGACAACAGTCCGACAGTATATATATATATATATATATATATATAGTGTGAGTGTGTGAATGCGTGCTTGTCTGTGTGTGTACATCTGTGTATATATAAATGTGTGAATATGCGTGGGTGTGTGCAGACACGCGTCAGAGTTTGTCTGTGTGTCCGCACTTTTAAATAAAGACATTTGGAAATCATCAGAATATCAAAATATCAGAGATGAGAACAATATTTCTTTTGTTTGAGCTTTTTTTGCAAAGCAAGCAAAATTTAAATCTCTTCTGCTTCTTGTTAACTCCTCTCACCACCATGAAATTTACACATAACTGATCTTGCACAAAGTCTTCCTTGTTTGTTGGTTCGCGCGTAAATTGATGAACGAAAAAGGAAAAAAATGAAGAAGCCTGGGAAGAATTCTCAGAGAAAGTCTTTAAAAAAAACAAAACATTTTTTCATGGTGCTTTTTTTTCTTCGATAATGATTAAATAGCGTTCACCAACTTAGTGTGTACCTAACTGGTTCTGTAACATTCTTCGTAACATTTATCGAATAGATTAATCAATTAGCGTAATCCGTATGGAAACGGTGAGTTGATTTTAAGTTCGCAACTAGTCTACTGCGTTCGTTTTTGAAAGGGTTTTAATCTTTTTATTCACTTTAAATAACAAGATTTTGGTAATAGCCTGTTTAGACGGACAATTTTGAAGTAAAAAACTTGAAAAATGCAACGGGAAACCATCCTTTTTAAGAGGTCATGCAATTTATTGATAATAAAAAAAAAAGAAAATGTAGCGAACCATGATTTCATATGTCCTGAAGAGATATAATGATGATTATATTTTCTTGTGAGAATGGGTATTTGTTATTGCACCCACGTACGCCGAATGTAACATAAGTTTAAAGTAGGTTTAACAGCAATAACATAGGAAAATGATTGAAATTATTTTGGAGAAGAAATGACTGCAAAAACATCTTCTCCCCAAATTTATAGACAAATCCTACGGTTGAATGCTAGGATTTCTTCCTAACTAATAAAATGGATCATTCTCAGCCTCATCCCTACATTCTTTCTTGCTATTTTTCTTGTCTTACATATATATAAGACAAGAAAAATAGCAAGAAAGAATGTAGGGATGAGGCTGAGAATGATCCATTTTATTAGTTAGGAAGAAATCCTAGCATGCAACCGTAGAATTTGTCTATATATATATCGCAGCTCATCAGTACTGTTAGACATCCGATTGCTTCTAGCCAAGATGGAAACCCAACCGAATTGACATTAGTCGGTGTTGCTCGGTAGAGGGAGGGGGACTTTACCGTGTTCTATACAATGTAAGCACACCCCAGGAGCTGTAAGTGTTCGAATTCAGTACTGAATGAACGATGCATAGATGTATGTCAGATTAAATAAATTGCAAACATTGTGTCTGCTTATTTTTAATAAAATCCGTTCATATTCACGGATAATCTTTCGCGTATTATAATTGATAGATGTCAGAAATGAGCAGTAACGTTGACAGATGTTATTATTATTCTCTTCTCAATGTTCCCAAGTACTTTCAATTTCATTTCGAGATCATTTTCAGGTGTGTGAGTTGTAATAACAAAAAATTAACCGCAAAACTGTGTTCCTCATAATTACTATAAATTTTATTCTTTCTTCAAATATAACGGTTGATAAATTGCTTAGCGTTTATTAGAACGTGAAAATTATCCAAAATAGAATTTTATGTATGTTTTAATGACATGATCATACATGTGCTAAAGCATGAGAAAACTTCTTTAAAACTTTTTTCATGGCTACTCTGACGAAGGTTTTTGCCTGATGACCTGACTACATAAAGTGTGTTACTAGATTGGCATCTAGGTTCCACCCTTTTACTGTTGAAATAGCTAAATGCAATTGCCACATCTATTCCATCAGTTAGGTTTCTCCCATTTCCCGATTGTGGAACTTACTTCCGTTTACTTGATCCCCTGATAATTATATTGTTCAAAAAATTAAATGCAGCTTCACTATCAATCTTTTATTTTCTTCATCGTTTGTTCTTTCTTCAATCTTCCTTATACTCATTCTTTTCTTTCATTTTCATTCCTTGTAACACCCTGCGTATTCCTTCTTGCTTGGGGTGAAATGACAAAAAATACATAGGAAATAAATTTTCTAATGTACATATGTATATAATCTATGTATTTAGGTAACAAATATTATTTAAGGCAAATATTATTAAAAACGGCAAATATTTTATATCGGTTAATTTTAATAATCGAATATTCCAAGTAATGAATAAACTTCAAAGAAGGAAAAAAATTGTCAGAAATTTTCAAGTTTATTTCGGAAGAAAAGTACGAGAAATATGGTTCAAGTTTTCGATTTTCGTAATTCATCATTATAGTAGTTAGTCAATTAAGTGCCATACGTGAAACACGCTTGGGCGATCATGTCTCGAAACAGACATGACTGACTGGGTAGAAGATTGTCACGCAGTAGGTTGCCATTGCTTTCTGCGGTAGACTGGTTGCCGACCAAGGCTATAGAACCCAATCTGTCCTGCTATTTAACCCATAGCTGGAGGGAAGAGACGGATTAACACCTTTCCCAACGGTATTTGTACGTAAGTGAATGCAATGAATTCAGCTGGAATTCGAACTCGGTTCCCCGATTTCTCATTCTGAGCCCATATTCACTGCACCACAACGCACATTCTCATTATAGTAGGTAGAGACTATTAATGAGATTCATAGAACTAGTAAATATTGCGGTATAAGCAAAGAGAATTGTTGGGTAGACGAGATGTAACGTGTCTTTTTTATATAATCAGTTAAGGATATTCTATGAGATTAATTGTTTTTTTTTTTTTTGTATAATCATTTAAGGATATGAGATTAATTGTTTTGATTTATTAATTATAGTTTTTGATGTATGAGTATTCCCCTAAGGATGATAAGTCCATTTCTACTATTTGATTTTGCCAGTATTTTGGTATTGTTCGTGAGCAGCTGTCTAGTGTTACTACGATCTATATGCTGTTTACTAATGTGTTGTCTGATAGCACAATGGTTAGATAGGTGGCAGGTAAGTATCTGTGAGAGCGTATTTCTGATTTCTGAGAGAATTTCTTTTCTTGTCTAAAAAATATTATTCGTAATTTGGAAAGACGATCATTAAAATTAATCGACACAAAATGTCTATCATTTTTAATAGTATTTTCGGATTCCTGTAACAACATTTTTCAATGCATACATGATGGCTGTCGACTCGTTAAATGAGTATAACCATTGCTGATAAGATCTTCCCGGGTTTAGTAATTGAGACTTTTCTTTTTCCTAAACCGCTTGTCAACCAAGGCTGAAGAGCCAAGTATGTCTTATTATTTAAGCTATAGCTGGAAGGAAAATAGAGTAATATTATTTACGTAATGCGAATATTTTGGTGAGAATCGTCTTAATCATATAATAATAATAATAATAATAATAATAATAATAATAATAATAATAGGCCGGACATTATTATTATTAAAAACCAGAAAGCAAAAACTTGCCTATTAATTGATATGGCTTGTCCGGCGGATTGTAACATAGCAACCAGGGAATTCAAAAAACTGTCAAAATATAATGACCTGGAAATTGAAATAGAAAAAAATGTGGTAATTGAAAACAAGAATCGTGCCGGTGATAGTAGGTGCACTTGGAATGATAAAAAATGGAACAAAACAACATATTGAAAGAATCCCTGGAAGCTTAAGAGATATACAAAAAATTGTCTTATTAAGTTCAACTCACACATGAAGGACAACTTTGTCTATGTAACGCTAGGGATGATAGGAGAGATAGAAAAAACATGAAATTGAGCCATAACAACAAGTCACGACCTGCCTTAGGTCTTCCCGCAGACTTGGTAGGTAGTGCGACCATAGTAGAAATAGAAATATGATGAAAAATGACAACATAATAATAATAATAATAATAATACATTTTACAGTGAATATTTTTAAATGAATGTGTGTTTGTGTGGGAGGATTTTTTTTTTTTTACGGTATGGTTCACCCTGTACAGAAGCCCGGGTGTCACTGGAGGTAGAATGTTACATTAACTGTAGTTTATATGGATAGGAAGAGAAAATAACAGTTGACTTGAACAAGTCAGATTGTAGTGATCGGGAAAACATCCTTTTAGGGAGTCTGTTCCATAGTGCAATGGTTCGCGGGAAGCTATTTGAGTGGAACTTACTTCTCACCGATGGAATATGGAGGGATTGTGGGTGGTTTGGGCTATGTAAGTGGCATGATGGGTCCTAGCCGTGAAGGTCAAAACCAAGCTCATGACCGAGGTGAATTAGATGGCTGTATTTTGTTATAACTGTGAGCCCCTATGATGGGATTGAGGTATTGATCCCCATTTCAGGCAGGGACAGGAGGTCAGGATTAAACTGAAGAAGAGGGATTTTCACTCCTGGAAAGTTGAAAGGTAGACCACGTGCATTAGTGTAGAAGATGCTATACCTAAGGTCTACATATTTGAGGTTAGGTTTGCTAGTTTTGTTCGTTTTAAATTTAATTGCTTTCATGTTTATTTTGGTTTGTTGGTTTAGTAGATAACTAGTAGGAAATGAAACACTTGCATTGGAAATGCACGCATAGATATCCTGGATTAACTCACTTGGAGATAAAGCCGTAACACAACCCATCATCATGGCATCGAGAGGGTCTCACCGGAGACTACTGCACGGTCTAGAAACCATTCACAAAATGGTGGTATAACAGACCCAATATTATACAGACCAGCTGATAGGATAACCTCATTTGAAGTTACTCGAAGGTTCAGATCCCTGACTATCAGGCAGATAAAACCAAAACACAGAAAACGTTTGCCTCAAGTATTCTTTATGGGGGATAAATAACCCAATAATATCTTTCTCAAGTGTATTTGTGAATGAAACGAATTCATCTGGAATTCGGCTGTCCGATTTCACATTCCAAGCCGATATCCATTATATTACAACACACATCCGAGAAGGAAGTTACTTATTCTATTTGAGCTTAGAATTAAGATGTAGTTACTCCTGTCATAGACACAGGGCAAGAACTGACAATTGTTCTATAAATTTAGTTTAACCAGCTGGTCAAGGAAACAGGGGGAGGATTACGGATGAGTTTTGACTTAGTATAATTCCCAAGATCTTCTCTTTGAGAAGCGTATATATTTGCTCACCAGTCAGTTTGCCACATCAGAAAGACTTCCATGAAATATAATGTGATCGACAATTAACATTAAACATGAAACAAGAGATGAGTATCCATTCCTGTTCAATAGAAGAAGAGTAGAAAAGCCTATCTATTTCTATTAAAAAGCTCCTAAGTTTTAATTTAATTCAAGACAAGATATCCATTAAAAATTAATTAAAACTAATAGAAACCTAACTTTGAAATAACTTTCAAAAGAGTCCTGGGTATGAATTCCAGTCAAGTTATTTCTTCTAATGTACCTTCAGATAATTATTTGGAGGACCGATCCACGTGCCCACAAAACTTTTTGACCATGCCATGTCAACTGACATTCTTTAGTTACCATACAAAAAACAGTACCAACAGAGTAAAAGTAAAGAAACAATTTAACTACAAATGACCATTACTTTTAGTTATCACGTAGTTAAGGAGAGACTCAAAGTGAGTTGCACTACTACTACTACTGCAACTAATAATAATAATAATAATAATAATAATAATAATAATAATAATAATAATAATAAATTCCTGACAAGAATGAAACAATCAAGACAAAGGCCTTATAAAAGACATATACTGGATGTCCGTAATGTCTAGACACGGGCAAAAATACTTATTTTCCAAAAAATTAAATTTTCAAGATTTAATTTTTTTATTTTTTATTTTTTTTTATAAGCGTTTCACCCCGAGCAAGGCATGTCACTGCCACTACTGCGCAGGGGGCTACGTAGAGTGGAGAAAGGATGATTAAATATAGGAAATGTCAGAGGGTGGGTGATAGGCGGGTAAGGATACTGAGAATGAGGGTTGGGTAGATGAGAGTGTTCTGAGAATAGTTGGGAGTTAGTGTGATAGGAGGTGTCTATTGACCCTACATTTAAACACCTGGAGATTGTAACTGTCGGGAAAGCAGACTTGTGGAAGGGAGTTCCACAGGCGGGAAGCGCGAGAAAAGAAGCTATTGTAGTAGAATTTACGGTTACATCTTATTTGTTTAACTGTAAAAGGTTGGGTCCTAGTTGCTAATCTAGTATCTCGTGTAAATTCATGCTTAGGCGGCACCAGTGATCTAAGCTCATCGGAGCAGAAGCCATGAAAGTACTTGTAGAAGAGGCACAGGGAAGCCACATCACGCCGGTGAGAGAGCGGCTGCAGCCGGTCTGCCAAGTCAGTATCAACCACGTTACGGATCCTCCTTTGTATTTTGTCAAGAAGCCCAAGGAGAGCAGCAGGGGCACCCGACCAGATATGGCAGTAATATTCAATACACGGGCGGATGGTAGATTTGTATATGTGCAGAATAGATTCAGGTGGGAAAAACTTCCGGGCCCTGCACAGGGAGCCGACTTTCATAGCGGCAGATTTGGCAATGGATTCAATATAGTCATTCCATTTGAGGTCCGCCGAGAGTGTAAGGCCAAGGAGGCGTAGTATTTTACTCTCTGGGAGGCTAGGAATTGGAGTATTAAAAAATAACTTCTTCAATGTGATTTCCATCATTTATGATGCAAAAGTTGATGCACTTTGCAAGATTCACTTGAACTCGATACAGTAATTAACCTACATTAATTAACATTTATTAATTAATTAACCTACTAATTAACCTACATTGACGTAAATTTTCACTTTTTATGCGTCCAATCAAGTGTGTTGCATACATAGTTCAAAATTTGCATACGCAAGATTGGTTACTAAGCGTGTCTTTTCTTCTGAGCCGAGTCTCTGACTGTAGACCGAGCTTTGAATGAGTCGAACTGTAGTCGAAGACGGAGAGCTTGTCTGACAGTTTCAAGTTCGTGTGGAATTCTAAATGTTTACATAATGCCTACCCACTGCGACGGGATGTGACACAAGTCAAGATTTATGAGGGGAATCCGAGCGCGGACACTTTCGGCAAGGGTAAAAGTTTGCCTAGCCCCCGAATACGAGGCATTGGGCACTAAGCCGGCCTCTTCTTCTCAGCCAAGTCTCTGTTTAGAGGCGAACTCTGCCTGAAACTGCTTGTCTGTCCTACTTAGCCGAGACTCAGTCCGTAGACAGAGACCTGAGTCGTTCTCTCCCCAACTCTTTCGTATTCAGGTGGAACACTTGGTTATTTACCAGAAAACTCCCCACTAAGGCCGGATGTGACACAAGGTCGGTTTTTAATGCGGGAATTTCAAGCCCTTAAGCTCAAGCAAAAATTTGCCGTAGAACCTGCATAAGGCAGGGTCGGGTTCTTGTTTAATTTTCCCCCAGTCAAGACTCTGCCCTTCAGCATAGCTTTGTCTAGATTCCTTTCCGTCCGAAGGCAAGGAATCTAACAAGTTTACATCTAAACTCTTTTTTTAGTTCTTTATTTAAAGAGATTTATCTAGATCATTTGTGCTACCAGGAGTGTCGTATTTACTCCGCAATATTTCACCTTTTTTCTGGTATTCATACTTGTGCGTTTAACGAATTCTTGGAGTGTTGGTACCTCAAAGATATCATACAGAACTTGCATGTCCTTCCTTTCTTGCGGCCTTTTCTTTAGTGAACTTTTTAACTGATCCCAATGCCTTTTGTGTTCCCATATTTTCTTTCACAATATGAATTATTTTTCACATTCGTGACCTTATTACACCGTCCTCTCGCATTTCTTTCCTATTTTTATGTCCTAAAAAATACCTTTTGCCAATTTTGAAAAATTTAGTATCTTTTTTTACTCGTTCTTATTCTTTTTTTTACCTGAAAACTGCTTGTCGAACAATTCATACAACTTTATACAATTTATACAAAATTTACACACTTTTATACAATTTATATGAAATTTATACAATTTATATAATTTATACAAATTTATACAATTTACACAAAATTTACACAATTTTATAAAATTTATACAAAACTTTACACAATTTTTATACAAATTACACAATTTTATACAATTTATACAAAATTGATACAATTTTATACAATTTATACAAGTGTGTGCATTTATCATTATTAATTCTGAAAATTCTTTTTCAACTTGTATTTGAAAATACGCCACAGAAAATTCTAGCTTCGAAAATATTTTCCACGTTTAGTTTTGCAATAATACCTTCTGAAATTGATAATGGATAGTTATGTGATTCTTTTTAATCCTGTCAAAAAATCATCACAAACACGAATTTTATTTATTTATTTTACACACAATCTGGTGCTGCCTATTTTGAATAGTCAATTTTCTTCAATTTTTCAAATCTGTCTAATTCTTAGTTGACTTAATCCAAGCTGCGAACGGTAGACTACATTTCGGTTTAAAAGTTGAAATTTTGATTTTACTTTGGAACACCAGCCCAACACCTTTTCAATTCTTCCTTTAAATTTTCGCATTGTTTGTTTGTTTGTTTGTTTGTTTGTTTGTTTGTTTGTTTTTTGTTTTTTTCTTAACTAGTCACTTGTCTATTTTTATTTTACAATAAATATTTATAGGTAAATCCCAAAACTCGAATAATTCCATTCAGTCAGTATCAAATAGGTTTTAATATTTTTAACACGGAAGATTTACTTTTTACACTCTTGTTGCCAAATGAAAAGTTGCTAGTTATTTTACAATAACAAGTAATTCCTCATCTAACATTCTACGTCCGATTTTTAATATACGTTTTCTGTTTGCTGTCCATGTAGCTTCATTGATAATTGTGATATAAATGACCAGTGTCTATATGCATTTTTACATCCATATTAATTTTCACATATTAATTTTCACAGAAATTTTAATTGATTTTCTGTAATTATTTTTTCAGTTTCAAAGCTGTATATTATGTGAGATTTTTATGTGAGAACCTTTCCTTGCTTTAGTTTTGCAATGTAACTTTTTATTATATACTTTTCAACACCCGTAGCACTGTAAATTCTTAAAGGAACAGTCATCTCCAAGATGTAACCTTCCACAACTGAAACATTGATTAATTTTTTCTTTGCATACATATTTCTTTGGCTTTTATATATGTGAATTCTTCTTCTCCATTTTCCACCGTATCACAGTTCAGATTTAGAATTCTCGAACATTCTTTCGACATTTCTGTTAGTTTATATTTTGTTCCAGTTTTGCTAGGATTCTGGCAGATATTTTTGCGTTTTTTCCTCGTTAGACCTTGAATGATAATTAATCCTTATCCATATCTGGACTTAGCTCGTTTAATTTGAATATTTAACACTCCTCTTAAACCATTCCAGTATTTGACGAAATTCTCGTTTTCTTTTTTCTTCAAATTCATAGACTTCCATCGACTATTAAATAACGAAGTTTTCTCGTTAAAATTTTTACTCAGAATATATATTGATTCTTCAAAGCAAATTTCTGCTGGTTTTCGCAGTTGTAGAAAATTACAATATTTCTCAAAAAAAATTGTGTTTTCTGTTGTATTCCCAGACGTAGAATTCTCCTCTTCAAAAATCTAAAATAAGCAGAAAGGAAATTTCATCATCTAAATTGTACGTGAATTCAACTATGGCATTTGCCACCGCATAGGGAGTGAAAGAAATTTAGAAATTTTTCGTTTTCTCTTTAATTATTTCAATTATCTTTTGTGATTAATTCTGGAGTTGTTGCTGGTGCTACTGCTGTTGCTGTTATTGTATTTTACTACTTTGGTTAATATTTATTCCATATTTTTCTTTTTTCAAAGAAAAAATTACATCTAATTCTAATTTCTCTTCTCACTGTTATTATCCGCGTCGCAGTAAAAATGGTATTTACCTATTCCATATAAGCTGAGATTGCTCGTTACCAGTGTTATTACTTTCTACTAACGGTTATAAGGTTATGTTTTGGCAGAACTCTCTTGGAAATTTGGTATTTAGCAGAAACTTAACCATTGAGCCCGGATGTGACACAAAGTCGATTGTTTAACATGGGAAGTCCAAACAAGTATGGTCGGCAAAAAATTTCTCTAAACTTGGCATAAACTAGGTTCTGCCTCCTGTCTTTTTTCCAGATGAGGCTTTGCTCTTCAGCTGAGGATGAATGCGGCATAAAGCCATTCTTAATACAATCTCTGAGCCCTTAATCCCGGGCAAAAAATTTCCCTAGATACTGCACAAGGTTGGGTCGGGAATCTGTGTATTTTCCCCCAGATATGATTCTGCCCTTCGGCTGAGCTTCGTGTACTTTCCTCTCCCCGACACCCGAGGCAGAGAGTCTGATTACGTGAGTTCATAATGAAACTCTGAACATCTACCAGCCTCCCCACTGAGGCTGGATGAGGCACAATGCTATTTTATAGAACGAACTGCGACACTTAAACAAGGGTAACAGTTCCCTTGTAGACTCTGGACAAAGCAGAGTTAGCCACCTTCGGCTGAACCTCGTCTAGGGTCCTCTCCGCCCTGAGCCAGAGAGTCCAACCAGGTGAGTTAGCGGTAGAACTCAGGATACCTACCAGCTAAGGAAAACAGGAAAGTTTTCTTACTAACAAAAATATCAACGTTTTTCTTATATAGAAATGAATGCTGAGCAATTTTCTTACAGATGAAAAGAGACTTGAGGCAACGGAGAAGAGACACAGCATGTGACCAATTAGAAAATATTAAGGAAAATAGAAAACAAAAGGATGTTTTTGCTTAAAAATGCTGGACATTTTTTTGCTTAAGAATGCTGGACATTTTTCCCACAGGTTAAAAGAGACTTGAAGCAGAGGAAAAATGATACTGTTGAATACAGAGAATACCATGGACAGAGCTTATGGCCAATTAAGTAATATTGAAGAAAATAGAAACAAAGACACCTTTTCCTTGAATCAGAGAGACAGCGTTGATATTTCTAAAGCGTATAGTGAGGAAAAGGGAGTTGGAGGATCTGACACACACAGGATTTCTTAAAAGCAAGAGTGACAGTGAATTACTCTGGTTGATGATGTACTAATATTCTTTGACTTAAAGAGAACACGTGAGCAATTAAAATGGAAACAAAAAGAACACTTGTACATAAAATCACAGTGAGGAAAGAGGGCTTGAAGAATTTGCCCTCATCGGACATATTGAAGGCAAGAGGAGCAGTGAGAAACTGCGAATAACCTACCTAACAAGATTGTGTAAACTAATAGCAGAACAAGAATTGAGACGCTTAGTAAAAACAGATATTGCTAAGAGTTACGAAAAACAGGAAGTTGTGGAGAGCAATGATCACCAACGTTCTAAAGGAATACGGAACAAAAAAGATCACTCAATATCCACTGCATTCTACCAGAGAATTCTAAATTTAAGGTTATAATGAGAAATAACAATGCCAAGTTTTGAAGCAATTAATTTAAAAGAATTAATATTACCGTTAGATATTCATTAAGAGAGTAAACTTTTTTAATTCCATCTGATAGAATTGTAATAAGCAGTATAATATTTTAAAAATTACAGAGAAAGATCTTTCATCTATGTACGACTTAAACATATATGTCAAAAATAGAACCGTATATGGAACCATAATACAGAAAATCTGTTCAAAAAGTTCAAAGCTTATGATGCAAAAACCAAAGATAGAAGTAGCAGAAGGAATTAAACTACTGAAAAAGAATATTATCAGAAAGTCTGAAAAGTTTACAAGGATCTATACTTTCATTTCCCGCCTGTAGAACTTCCTTCCGTATACTTGCTTTTTTGACGGCTACAACCTCCAGGAATTTAAATGCAATGTCAATACCCACCTCTTATCCACTTGAATCCAGTCCTTCCCTCGTCCTTTCCACGTCACCCTGTGTATCATGTTCTTTTCCTTTCTCACTCTACCTTCGCAACTGTCATCACACCTGTATTCCCATCTTTCTCTTGCTCTTTCTCTGACACCCCTCTGTAACTGGTTCGTCTTTTTCTTCCCTCTCCTCCTGACAAAACCTTTAGTTTTTTTATGTAGCCCCCTGCGCATCAGTGGCAGTACCGCCTTGCTTGGGATGAAACGTTTAAAAAAACGATATAAAGGAAAGCAGAATTAATCAGTGAGAATGAGATCAAATGGAAAATGACAAAGGATAACTCAGAAGAATTTTAAACAATGAAATTGAAAAAAAAAACATGGAAAAAGTATTACATCAGTAAATATCTACTTAGTATCCATTGTAGTCAGGAAATTTTTTAAACTGGATAGTAGAATGTTTATCAAGGAAATGGGAAAAATGTGACAGATGAGGAAATCAATAATTCCAGTTGTAGTTGGAGCACTCGAATTAATTGGAAAAGAGCCCGATATATCCAATGAAAGGATTTCTGATAGACCATGCCTTAAAGAATTACAAACATTTAAAGCTCTTTAAAAACTATCAAAATACAAGGATCTTGAGATTAAAATCTCAAAAATGTGTTATATGAGGATACGAATAATCCCAGTTGTAGTTGGGGCCTCGGTTTGATAAGAAAAGGTCCCGATAGACACATTCATGAAATTTCATGCGCAAATACTTGTATTCTAGAGATAAATGCGAGAAAACAAGTGTCAAGAAGAACAAAGAGAATTGCTTCTATTACGAACTTCGTTTACTTTCCTTGTAAGGAAATTGTGAAAAAACAGACGACAGGGAAACGAAAGATTAGTCTGGGTAACAAAAAGCTAGAGTTGTAGACAAGAGGAAAATATGCAATCAGACAATTCCAAAATGAGAAAACCGAAATAAGAAGGAAAAAAACTGCAAGAATTATGTAACTATCTCAGGAATGAGGTGGACTAAATACCACACAACACTAATGAATAACACTATTATTTTACGATTTCAGACTAGCTCCGAGTAAAGAAACCACAATTTGTTTTTGTAAAAATGTATTCACGATGTTTTTGGTATGTAAGTACAGACGGAAATTGTTTAAACACCCATGCTATTGGAGAAAGTTTTATTAAGTTTATATATATATATATATATATATATATATATATATATATATACATGAAAAATTCACGAGATGCTTTTTGTCACATTTTGGGACAATATTTCCTCGCTGAAGCTTCGCAAGATTAAATTACACAGTCAGCAAAGACCACCCAGAGACAATTGTAGATACCATATGTCCATATCGATATCTATACTTCAATGCAATGTCGGTAAGATTTTATATATACATCCAGAAGCAAGTGGATATGTCTAGCCACACTGATGAGCTGTGATACAGCGAAACGGTCTTATATGTGGATGACTAATATATATATATATATATATATATATATATATATATATATACTGAATTTTATTACTGATAAAATGTAATTCTACCGTTTAAAATGACTATTTACACACGCA